>JAZHYW010041168.1:0-56832 GCA_037355805.1 Ixodes ricinus | reverse complement strand
CCTGGAGGAAGCTTTCGATCGTGTGCAACACAATGTTTTGTATAAAATATTTGAACATTTAAGTGTGGGAGAATTGATTTTGTTCAATCGTTAAAAAAGGCTTATTCCGGTTGTACAACTCAGCTCATAGTTAACGAGAAGCCAACTACGCACATTACAATGTAATGTCTTCTGTGTAAACACAAGGATTGTCCATTATCGCTCATATTGTTTAGTATTTATTTAGAAGACCTTTGCGGGAAATGGATATAAAATATAGGCTTATTAGAGGCTTTACGCTGCAGTCTACAGAGATTAAAGCTGCTGTCGAATGCAGACGACATTCCTTTATTTTGTAAGGACAAGAATAATTATTGCCAGACGCCGTCAAGAGGTAAGACATTTTCGTGAACCTAACAGGTGCTGCGGTCGAATGGAGATAAGATGTAGCGGTCGCTAGGCATGGCACTTGGGCCATGAAACCTGATATTTTCAGAGGTTGTTCCTTTACGTCAACTCCATCTAGGTACGTTGGGAGTGCCGCTGCAGCACTATAAGATATCACATCGAGTACTGGGCATCTGTTGTTGAGGATACGCGCGAGAAGACCAGTAAATGGGGTGGTTTGGGAGTGTCGATATTTCTCACGAGTTTGATGATGTTTTTTTTTAATTGCTCAGTTTTGGTATGCACTTCAAGGATTTTGGCGTGGTCGCCAGGGTTCGTGTAGCAGCTGCATCGTGTCTTTGCTGCTTTTATTTGTGGATTCCGGGACAGGAAAGAGTTCGCCGCGACAATCCTATTCTTCGCCGCGTCGGCAAAGGCTTGGAGCTGTCGATTATCGCGTTGTCTTTGTCCAAGCAAGTTGTCTCACGTTTCATGTTTTCCGTGATCAAACCACTCACTTTTTTTTGTGCCGTAATCCAGACCGTGTTATCCAAGAAAGTCCCTTCGCTTGTTGTTTCTTCGAGCCGTCGTAAGCAAGGCAAGGTTGGCAGCTTACGGCTTCGTGAAGTGATTGGCGCGTTTCATTTCCTGTCTCTGCGTTTTTGTCTACAGTATCTGTCAAGTGTCAAACGAAAGCGTTTAATCGAGACATTATTGAAGCGTTTTCCTGTTCACTTCTACCGATCAGTGTTCACTTGCAGGCCCAGGGGCATGATCCACCTTCTACATGTATAAAGACTTCTTTCTTTTTAAGCTGCACGCGGGCGCATCATGTCATATAACACCTGAGACTGTGATGGAAGAAATCCGGAAACATTGTCACCACAGAATGAGGGCCTCAACTGTCCGTGCGTGCGCTTGATCTCTTTGTGTGCCATGAATGTTCTCTCCATTTGGAACTGCTTTCAACAAAGGAGATTTCTGCATGCCCAAGTGTGGTTGGGAAGGGCTTCGTCGGTATATATAGGATGGCCGAAAGTAAACCAGTTAGCTGAGTTCGAGACGTCCACTTCTGTTGTCTGTTCCTTCTACTAAAAAGTTCCCATTCTTTCCACCATAGTCTCAGGTGTTATATGACATGATTAGCTATCACCAGCCTGCCTTTCGCACACTCACTGTCTTTGCGACGGGTGCACTTGCCGTGAAAACTTAGCTCAACGACAAAAATACATTCGATCCGTGGGGCGTTCACTGTTTTCTATGCAAGCACCGGAGACAATAGAGCGTGTACCGTTAGATTGCTGGGACGCTTTCCTGATCAGGTACGTCATCAAACGAACTATTAAAGACTTCCCGATAACACCTCTGGCAATTCGGATTTCTCCCCGCAGAAAAACACGTCGAGCTTCCTGTTGATTTTGTCATGATCCTGGGCCTGCACGCAATATGGCGCTGTAGAATGGCCGTGCGCAATGCTGAAGTGGATGCGCGCCCTGTAAGAATGTATTTTATAGAAACTGTGCGCCGTGTAGAAAGCTGTATGCACGTGGTTTGCCCGCCTGAGTGGGTATCATACTTGATGTTCTGGAGTAGCTGAAGGAATTTTAAAGTTTTTTGTGCGCAAAGTTTTTGGCGTATAATTTTGCCTTTAGAAATGTTTGTAAATTTGTCAAAGCAGGCAATGAAAAAAAAAGTAAGGATGATCGAGCGGTTTACGGCGCCGCGTTCAAGTCGCAGTCCGGTTTTCCGGGCGTGGGTTCAAATACCACTTCTGACATGATTTTCCCTCGTATTCTCATAAGCACGTCATAAATATGAATAAATAAAACCGCCAAATGCTGCTCCAGAAATGAAGTACCTTCGTCTGCGACGGTTCTTGTTTCGTGCATCGTGTGCTTTCGCAGTTTGACGTTCGCACGTTTGCCTCAGTACGTTAACTTCATTTCTTATCGCTGTTCAACGCCTCACCATGCGACAACTGAGCTCCAAGGAGAGGTTCCAGGTGGTTCTTTGGTATACAACGACAGGAAGCTTCAAAGAAGTGCGAAAGGAGTGAGCACGGGATCACCCTGACCATGCGGACCACTCATTTCGTCTTCTTGCTCGTTCAGGTTATGGCTCGCCTCCATTTTTCGGCCCCAACGTTCCTGCCCAACCGTGACAACGCTGTTCTGGTAAACGAGTACGGCAACCGTCTCGATGAAGCCCGCCCACAGCATGAATGTGCGGCCCATCTGCTGGAAAATCATTCTCCGAGCTGGGTCATCGAGATGGCCTGGACCACGTCAGCATCTACGTCATCATCAAGAACAGCGGCGCCACCTAGAGACAACTATATATACGGCTGGAATCACTTGGCAGCCTTGAGTGAGCACGGGATCACCCTGACCATGCGGACCACTCATTTCGTCTTCTTGCTCGATCAGGATGGTACAGTACCCTCGTTAAACGCTAAAAGAACAAATAACCTGTGTTTACTGGTGTTCCCGTGCTCACAAGTGTTTTGCAAAACTGTTTGTGACTGTGTTGATATTGTAGGCCTCCATCTAAAGGTGTCCGGCGACGTTGAGGCTAACCCCGGTCCGATGGGTGATAAACAACTGGAACAATTTAATGACATGCAAAAAATCCTGGTAGAGGTTAACGCGCGCTCGCTTAAAATAGATCAGGCTCAGTCAGGTATACTGGCATCGTTAAACGAAGGTTGAAAAATCTCAGGAGTCTATTCAAAGCTGCCATAACAGGTATTAATGCTAGACTGTCCAAGGTTGTAAATAAAAATATTGCCGTGACTGAGGAAGTTGGCGTGACAAGACGTCTAGTCGAAGCAGTTCAACAAGAAAACTGGGCCCTGCGAGCACGTCTGGACGAGGCGGAAGACCGCTCTCGTCGTGATAACCTGGTCTTTTGCGGGATAACTGACAACTTATCTGAAACTTGGGCACAAACGATGGAGGCAATTTTGAACATATTGAGGCAGACGCCGAATATTCAAGTGGCTGATGGGGCCATTATTCGTGCCCACAGGATCGGTACTTTTTGTCGTGATAAATGTCGCCCAGTTATCGTTAAATTTGCATCGTATAAACTAAAAGACTAAATTCTACTGTCCAGGTCATCGTTTAAATCTAGTCGCATTTCCGTGAGTGAGGACTTCTCAGTTGGAACACGTCAAGCGCGGAAAACGTTAATAGAATTTGCGAAAGCCGAAAATGCCACTTTTAAGCTTCGACACAATAGAATGTACATTGGTAATAAATGTCATGTTTACGATTCTGTTAATGATAACGTGGTCGAAACCGGTCCCCCTGTTTCAGCTGTGGTTTCCGGGACACAAAGTTTGCCTTCTGCTGGGGACGCACCTCAAACGTTGAATTCGGAATAGCAGGCAGCGAGGGGAAGAGTATATCATTATCCTGTCTCAAATGTGTCGGTACTTTTTACTAATATTAGAAGCATTATTAAAAAACGAGACGACTTGTTTTCAGTTATCGACTCTACAGATGCGGATATTATTGTCTTAACTGAAACTTGGCTATCTGGGAAAGTGCGTGACTGTGAACTTTTTGATGGGTTTAAGAAATCTAATATTTACAGAAACGACAGGCAAGATACGTGCGGTGGGGGTGTTTTAATTGCAGTGGGTGCACATGTTGAATCGTTTTGCATTAACGCGACAGGTGGTTTATAATTACTTTGGGTCGGTATAGGTTCTCACCACAACAGGTGGATTATGGGAGTATGTTATAGACCACCGTCATGCTCATAACATTTTGTTAAAGCTTTGTATGACTCTCTAAACAACTTAGTTATGCGTTTTCCCAGTTCACCGGTCTTACTGTTGGGTGACTTTAATTTTCCTTGTATTGTATAGACAGAGTGTAATATGTTCACAACTGCATCATCATGGGAGTGCAATGACTTTGGGAACCTTTGTTTAGATTTTAATCTCACTCAGTTGGTTACTCAACCAACCAGAGTAACCCTGTTATCCTCAAATATATTGATCTCGTTGTGTCGAATTACCCTGACCTAGCTTCCCCCATATCTTATCTTTCAAAGCTTAGTGATCATTGTATAATATATTTTTATGCTACAGCTGCAGTGCCGAAATCATCAAGTCACGTAAAACAAATTCGAGATTATGCAAAAGCTAACTTCGTCAAAATGAACAATGATCTAGTAACGTTTAGTGATACATTTCTAGAAGGATTCTCAGACCGTCTAGGAAGAAAATTGGCAAATGTTTAAGAATAAAAAAGAATCACTCACTAACCTGCATATTCCCCTTAGGACTGTACTCGAAGATTCCCAGTCTCCGTGGTTTAACAGAGCCCTCAAACGTCTTTCAAATAAAAATGAGCGTTTATTTCGAGCAGCCAAATTTACCACATGTGAATGGCGGTGGTCCAAATACCGCACGGGAGCTGAGACGTATAAAGAGAAAGTAATAAGGCCAAGTTGTAGTTAATAAGGCCAAGAATATTGCGGTTGTAAGGTGGTACGATAATAGAGCCGTGACACTTGTCTCCAACTATGTGTCCGCTGAACCAGTCGGAACTGTGCGAAGATAGGACAAGAAAGAAAAAAGTTCATCCAAGTTCCACAGTCAGGAATTGTAGCGACATACAACCACTTCATGGGAGGTTTGGATCTCCTCAACTACTTGGTTGAACTTTACAAGTTCCCCATAAAGTCTCGCAGATGGTATCTGTACCTATATTATCACGCCCTGATGATCGCTACAGTGAATGCTTGGCTTTTGTACTGGCGGCACTGCTCCCAGTTGAACGAGAAGCCTGTCAACCTCCGGCGATTTCAGGCAAGCATCGCGGAGTTTTTTATCGCGGTGGAAAAGAAACCAGTCAAGCGGCCATCTTCAGTGACTCTGCCTGTGAAGAAGCGAAAAGTCGGTGGAAGTGGTCCCCAGGATGATGTGCGGCTGGATGGAGTCGGTCACATGCCCATCTGGGGCAGCAGCAGGCTGCGATGCAAGTCTTGTCCGCCAGCGCAGAACAGATTTTCTTACACTTACTGTTGCAAGTGTAACGTAAACCTATACTACACAAAATATCGGTAATTACTTTTTTGCCTACCACATGTGAAAATGTCAATATGGGTTTGGGAGTAATGCCCACAATATCATTGATGATACGACTCATAAGAAAATAATGTGCAAAATAAAATAAAAATTGCTTTTGGTGAAACTGGGCACGTATTTTGAGCATGAAATCATAATTACTGAATGCTTTCAATGTTCCACAAATCTCTGGGCATTAGAGGGTTAAGCGCAACCTACCCGACATGTTAATAAAAAGAAACCTAAGTTCTCGAACATCATGAACAAAAGAACTGATCTTTCTGTTTGTCTAAAAAACGAAAGTGGAGGATTTTATGTGAATTGAAGAGTGTGAGAATGTATTGGACCGAGTTTTTGTAGAACCATTTTGTAATGACAGCATCACGGAATATGCTCTCTTAGACATTTCAGACTATTTGCCGATGGACCCCATCTTGCTTGATTGTGCTGGTGTCGATCATGTCATAGAAACGTTAAGATTGTCGTCTTCAGCGGGAGTGGACGGTGTTAATTCGAAGTTTTTGAAAAATACTAAGCATTACTCTTCTAATATTTTAACTAAACGTTTTGATAAGTCCATTAGAGATCGTGTTCTCCCTTTAGATTGGAGGTGGGGAAGGCGGTTCCCATCTACAAGACTGGTGACAAACATTCTCTTTGAATTATCGGCCAATCTCTCCAACTAGTGTTCCTTGCGAACTCCTTGAGCATGTAATATTTTCCCAGCTCGTCAATGACTTAGAATTTAACTAACTTCTGCTGCCCATCCCAACATGGATTTCAAAATACATTTTCATGTGAGACACAGCTTGTATCATTTACACATGACCTGCACTGCATCCTGGAATGAGGATCTCAGGCAGACTGTCATTTTTCTAGATTTCTCCAAAGCGTTCGGTAAAATATCTCGTAAACTATTTCTTCTGAAAATGTCCAAGCTTAACACAGAAGCTAAACGTTCTGGCATGGATTCAATCTTTTCTATCATTTCGGTTACGATTTGTTACGGTAAATATTAGCAACTCTTTCTTTTCGTCTGTAGCCTCTGGGCTTCCCCAAGGATCTGTTTTAGAACCTTTACTTCTTAATTTATATTAACGACCTCCTCTTGATGTTTCCTCGTCTATTTGATTATTTGCTGACGACTGTGTGATTTACCATGTTATACTTAATGATCATGAAAACATCATGCTTCAGTCTGACATTAACGCAAACTACCAGTGGTGTGACGTATGGTCTATGACGCTTAATACTAACAAATATAAGTCCATGCGTGTATCTCGCCAGTCACATAAAACTCGCTAACTACTTTCTTAATCAGGCTCAGCTTGACACGGTATCTCCTTACAAATATTTAGGTGTACATATAACTTCTAACCTCTCATGGAAAACACATGTTCAGCATATCACATCTAATGCTAACCGTATGTTAGGCTACCTCAGGCGTAACTTTTCATTAGCACCTGTTTTCCTCAAGCTAATTTTTTATAAAAATCTAGTCCGACCGAAGTTAGAATATGCAGCCTCTGTCTGGGATCCCCGACAAACCACTCTCATCACCGTGTTGGAAGACATTCAAAATAGATCCGCTACTTTTAGTTTTTTCTAATTATCATTATACATCTAGCGTAACTTCTATGAAGTCTACTTTGTCACTCCCGCCCCTCTCCCTGCGACGAAAGCTCTCATGCCTTTTTTTATTTCACACACTATATTTTTATAACTCTGTGCTTCGCGACAAATTAGTCACTCGTCCCTTTTATATTTCTGCTCGTCATGATCATCAGCACAAAGTTGAGGTACCTATCGCTATCACATCTACATTCCAATCTTCTTTCCTTCCTCGCACATCCCTCGACTGGAACCACCTTCCCGGACCAATTGCATCCATAACTGACACTGTACTTTTTAGGTCTGCTCTTACCAATCATTTTTTTGTTGAGTGTGCATAACTATACATTACACTGTTTTGATCCCAACTTCGCTCTCCTCCTCTGTAATGGCTTTGGGGCCCTGAGGGTAAAGCAAATAAATAAATAAAAGGAAGTGCCGGGCCGCCTTCAACAGAAGACCACCCTCTCGGCCCACTATCATCAAGTGGGTGACAAGGTTTGCTGAAGAAGGAAACGTGAAAAACAAACCTCCGAACCGTGTAGAAATGTCGCCGAAACGAAGAGAGCAGCAAGCCGTTCTCGATGCTTTAGAAGCGAAGCCTCACCTCTCGGTCAGGCGTGCTGCTCGTCAGCTCAGCGTAAGCCGGGGCTTCGTGTGGCGGGTGCTTCGCCGGCGAATGTACCCGTTCAAAGCGAAGCTCCTGCACGAACTGAAGCCAGAGGACTACGCACGGCGAGTGCAGTTTTGTGAGGACGAGCTGGTGCGGATTCAGGCCAATCCAAGCCAGCTGCAGTTCCTCTTAATCACGGACGAGTCTGTTTTCCATCTCGACGGTCGACCGAACATGCTGTTCAGTCGCCGAAAGTCCTCGTGTGGTGCGGCCTATGTTCGAGAGTGTATCGTCGGACCGTCCTTTTCCAACTCGACGCTGACGGGTGGCTCGTACCTCAAGATGCTGGAGGGAGAATTTACTAGAGCGTAAATCTGCACATATGCAACGTGCAGTTTGCCTATTCCAACAGGATGGAGCCCTTCCTCACTATGCAACCCGTGTGAGAGCCTGGCTCAACCGCAAGTTTCCCGGGAGATGGATGGGCCGGCTCTGCATGGCTGGCCTTTCCGGTGACACGCCTGGCGATCGAGGACCATCCCGGAGCTGAAAGAACACATCATTGACGCGTTCGAGATCATCAGTGATGAAAAGCGGGAGGCGGTCTTCCAGGACTACGAGAGGACTTTGGAAAGATGTATCGAAATTCGCAACAGGCACGTCAAGCTGGGAGTCTGTTTTTTAATTTTTTATTTCTCTTCTCTCTTGCTAGTGTATGTGTGTGTGAATGGGGCATTTGACCGCTACTCCGAAGACCGTAGTTCAGTATTTCAACGGCTTTTTTGAGAGCCACCAAATCGCTGCTTTTTCGGGCGCACTCCTGGCTGCCTCTCGTGTCTCATTCAAACGTCAAATTGCGAAAGCAGACGATGCACGAAACAAGAACCGTCACAAACAAAGGTACGTCATTTCTGGGGCAGCATTGTGCGGTTTTATTAATTCATATTTATGGCGTGACACTTTCTGCATTGTTAAATTTAACGAAAAACCCAAACAACTTTATTTTTGGCGAATATCCCACGGAACCAAAAACTCGGATAAAGGCGCGCTTTTTCGCTCGGTGCCTAGGGGCTTTACGTCCAGCAATCTGCAGCGCCACTGCGCCATCTCTGGATAAGGCAGAGAAACATGGCCGTCGTTCAGTGTCTCCCCAACAACTGCCACTCTGCTATTGAAAAAGTCAGTTTTTATTTTCTTATTTTCTTTGTACTCAGAGTTCCGACTTCAAATTTTAGCACAACAATGGCACCAGTTAAAGACATTTTCGAGAAAAGTTGCTACAAGATCCGTCGAGTTTTTTTCTTTATTTTTGGAAGCCATTTTAGCGTGCAATTTTGTTGTTGTTGTTGTTTGACAGCCTGCTTGTGATTTAGAAGAGCCTCAACAAACCTACCAATGACCGGCGGGCCCACGATCGACGCGTCGTGTACGTCAGTCGCCTCAAGCCCTTCACTCCGCGCGACGCCAACTTTTAACTTATACGCAACCGTTCGGCCAGGAGGTCCTTCTCTGAAGAAGGAGCATCTGTGGCGAGGAAGTGGCGCGTTCAAGACAGCACGTGTCTGGCCGAGACAGAGCTGTCTTCTACAATCGACCTTCGGTGATCTCGAAAACCGTCGACTCCTATTCCACTACCAGTCATTACCCGTCTCAAGAGCACCGTTCGGTATGTCTTGAATCCGAGCGGTAGTTGATGGGGGTCCTCCGAGATCCTGTCCTTCATTTCTTTTTTAAGTCTTATTTTCTTTTCCTTTGTGACGAGAGTGTCGGGGCTATAGTCCACCCACAGTTACTAGGGGAGGCAGATTATTCGCGGGTGGGTCACCGGGGCAGCCCGCATCTGACTTTGTTGGAGAGGAGGTTCTGACTATACTCTGGCGACACTCCGTCGGTCGATGCTCTGTTCCCCTCTGCTGTCGGCATCGGATACTACAATATGGTGGCATCATCCGTCTTGACTAGAACGGAATCATCTGAGGCACTCTTGGGTCATGCAGATTATCCGTAGTCTCGGGGCCAGCTCGTCATCGACTTTTGTTTTGCCGAGTAGCGTACGTTGTTTCGATATTACTTTCGCAACTCCGTCGGTCAGCTCGTTCCACTTTACCAGCTTGGCCCGGTTCTCAGCATATGTAACCGTCGTTGCTAGAACAGCGTCTAGCTGAGACTGCGTGAACGAAAGCATCGCAAAGGCTTTGCGCGCGAGCGTCTTGAGATGCGGCTGAGTCCTGCTCACCATACGTGCGCTGAGTCATTCAGTACTATTACTTCGTTTCAGCCCGGCGCTCAGCATGAGACATGGTTCTAAACCAGGTGTCGGTGTCTATCGAGAGCCATGATCGCGGTTTTCATAATTCTTCGTACGGTTGGGCTGGTGGCTTGACGTTTCTAGCACGCCCTCAGGACTTCTTTAGAATTAGTGAAGACAAGCACTTGTTTCTTCGTTTGATATTTGCTAGTGCAGGCGTGTTCAATGGCTGCGAGCACTGCCTGCGCCTCCGCTTCTTCCGGTGAGTCGGCTGCTGTCGGAAAAGCCCAAGTCAACTTGCCCTGCAGGTGCAAAGCCAGGGCCGCTGTTCTGTACCGTCACTGATCGCCGCGTCTGTGTAATGAACCACTATATCTCGATTTCAGAATGTTATTTCGACTTCTTTTTCGTGTTTCTTGGCGTATTGTCTCCTCCGTTCCTAGTTCAGTGGGTCCCATCTTCTTGGGCGTCGGAACTGGGGAAACTATAGAAATCCTTTCCGAGGGCGGAATTCGCTCTGGAAAGTTCTCAAAGTTATCCGTGCTCCGTCCCACAGAGTTTCATAAAATCTCTTCCAACCGGCGTATGTTTTAGCTTGAGCTCGTATACTTCCTCCTGTTGCTTTCGAAGCTCCTCAAACGCGAGAAAAGGGACACACTTGTGTAGCTCTTCGAGCTTCAGGTTCTTCGGCAGCCCCACGATGAATCTCCTAGCATCGTTGAGCAGGCTTTCCAGTTTCTTCACGTTCCGCATCGTGAGATGGTAAAAGTGCAGTCCATGCATGATCTTGCAGACGAGCAGACTTTGTCAGTTAACAAGCTACTAATTCTCCACCCCTCGCCGCCTAGCCTGTGTGAAATCCTTCGTGCGAGTGCAGTACGTGTCCTGTTTTCCAGGTCCAGACGATCTTCTGTATCCAACACCGCGCGTTGTTGCCGGTCTTTACGCTTTTGCCGAGTATGGGGTGTTCGTGTGTCTTCTTAATCGCCTTTTCCGTCAATATTGAGGTCCACGTCGGTCGGTGCCCTTCCAGATATAAATACTTTGTCTTTCCGGTGAGCGAATAACGCCTACGCTGTTGAGATAATTTTATATTGTGTCCAGTCCCGTTTGGACAATCGCTTGTTGCTTGGGGTGATGCTCCCTGTTGGTTCATATCGCTAAGCAGCCGGCCTATACCGTAAATCCTAGACCATCAATCTTCGCAAGGTCCCACAACAGCGGGGCCATTGCTAGGTTGAAAACGAGTTAGAGAGCACCGAGCCCTGTGGTACTCTAATGTGGTTGGTTCTGCACTGTTTCCACAAGTTGTCTCCGGAACATATCCCCTTCAAGGGTTTTGGCTGTCCGTTTCCCTTTGCTTTTCAACATACTGGTGATTTTAATTTTTATAGGGAAATAGTCACTGCCCCAGGAGTTCCAGAAGACCTCCCAATTCAACTTAAGTCTTTCCGACATAAAGGTCAGATCTGGGGTGGTGTCTTCGGCCCATCTGTTGGTCCCGTACCTCGTATTAACCGTCGAGTCGTTGAACGATACGAGGTTGGCGGTTCCCGTACGTATCGGCCGCGGTATGTCCTCTGGGCAAAGTGTTTTGTAGCCCTCCTCAGTGTTAGCTGCGTTAAAGTCACCTCCTATACCGCTGCCACAAAGGAGGAACTATTTGTGAGATTTCTAGCCATCCAGGAAAAGTCCTCACCCTCTGCTGTTTTCGTACCGGGCTTCGTGTACACGAAGATTAAGGCAACTCTTTTGCCTCCGACCTTTGTGTGCACGACCAAGACTTCCCGGATGTCGCTACACTACTCGCTCGTGTCCATCTTGGCCGAAGGCAACACTTTGTTTAGGTGGACGCCAACTTGGGCTTGTGACGAGCGTCCTGTCTTAGCGCTTGTGACGGATCGACGGTGAGAAAAATCCGTTTAAACCGCGAATCTCTATTCCTTCCCCTCTTATTTCCTGCTAGTTGTAGTCCATCCACCGGGTCCTTAGCCAATAAAATGTTCAGTTCCGCAATCTTCTGTCGCAGCACCATACAGTTCCAATGTAAGTGTGTGAGGGGGCCGCACTGCATATTGTTCTTATTGCCGCACCCTAATCAGTTCAAGTTGGGTCCGTGCTATTTCATGAGTATCCTGGCTTTTACAAGCGATCAGGAGTTGAGCGTCCATGGTGCCCATCGCCTATACAAGTTGCTAGACTAATGTGCTAGGGCATGTACCTGGGCTGGCAGGGCTCTCATAGTCGCCTATTCACTCAGGCTGCTCTTATCGATCTGGTTCGCTCGCTTGTCTTTCCTATTTTCGCATTCACTACTGCTCCCATTCGCCGGGGCCTCGTGGGCCCTTGCTTTCCGCTGGGGTAGGGGCGGGGGTGGCTGAGATTGTGGGGTTTCCAATCTCTTTATACCCCTTGTTACGATGATTATCTGTTTTCTGATGTTCATTCCTTCGTCTGCCAGTCTTCTTTCTTTCTCCCGTAGGTCTTTTGCTAGTTGCCTGAATTTCTGAAGCTTGCTGACAGGCTTCCTTGCGGTTTTCTTTAGTCCCCTAATCACTTCGGCGAACGTGCGTCGTGGCTGTGGGTGCTGCAGTTGTGATACTCCTCCTTTCTTTAGTTGTGACGACGTGGCAGTCGCTTCATTTTCTTGCATTAGCACCGGGATGTTTTCTCGGAGTGTGCTGAATGTGTTCGATGTCACTATCTTGTGTCTTGCTACCAACGCGTTGGCTCGTTTTTGTAGCCTGCGGTCGACTTGCCTCTTTGCGGGGCACTCCTTGCTGATTGCGGTGTGATCTTCGGCCTTGCAGTTGACGCAGTACTTGCTTTTGACACCTGTGTTTGGCGGATCTGACGTCACCACAGTTACCGCACCTCTGCCACCTCGTACAAATGTTGGCTTTGTTCCCAAACCTCGGCAGTTGTTGAAGACTATTGCAGTGGGGCGATAGACGTAGATGATTTTCCTCATTCCGAAACTCTTGATGATTGTCGAAATTCCCTTTCCTTCGAAGTTCAAAGGAAATGTTTCTTTGTTTCCCAAAGGTCGCGCCGCCATTATGTCGTGATAATCGGCACTCGAGTGCCGCAGGACGTCCTCCGCCGAGAACTCCTTTTCTACCTCGAGAGTGGCACCGCAGAGGAGCGCGCCTGTCATGGATCTGTGCTCGTTGACTTCAATATTTCTTTCGTTAATCTTGATCTGCTTCATTTCTAGTAGGTTCTCTATGCTTTTCCTGTAGTACACCGTAACTATGATGGCGTTGGTTCTAGCATTCTCTCGTAAATATCAGTACGTCTTTCCTAATGTAGTTGCCGGCCGCTTCCAGCAGCTGTTTGTATACGGTGCAAGAGTTAACCCTCGTTATATCTGTTTTCTCTTTGGGCTTTACCGTGACCATGAACTTCTCAAGGTCAAAGCGGGACAGTCTCGTTCCCCTTGGCGGGTTCGCGCCTTTCTTCCTAATTTGATTCCAACCCTCGGTTCAATCCTCCACCTCTTCCGTTTTGTCCTCGATCTGGGAGTCCCAGGCTACCTCCGAGGCGGACTCGACTCCGTCCTCGGCTGCTCGAGCACTCTTCCTAGGCGTCAAATAGTTCCTCTATAACTGTTTCATAGCAGTGCTCTCTGGCAGTTCCATAGCAGTCTGCTACATAATAGCAGTAAAATCTTGTTTGCCTTGACGCCTGGAATCCCTTGGCTGAAACCCCGGTATACTCGTCGCCTTTGGTTCCCCAGGCCTAGTCGTAAAGCCCGGGTCGGCCCAATGAGGAAAGCGGGCTGTGACCCCCACATAGCTCCTCTTCTTCCTCCCCTTCCCTGGCTAGGAAACACCCTCTGCAAGCACCGACAGATGTCAGGCGGGGCGCGAGTGCGCTCTTTGGACGCCCCCCCCCCTTACCCCTGCCCGTTTCGATCTGGATGAGCATCGTACCGGCGTGCGGTCGTGTATCACTACTGCGTGATGCTCGTTAAAGACCCCAGGCTGGCGGTTGTACTGCACTGGCTAAATTTCTCATCTACAGCTGGGAGACTCGTCGCCCATTGAGGCAGACCAAGTTCTAGGCTGTATAAACATACACACAATCCATTTTTTTTTTCAAAAGCTCCCGCCGGATTATGGAGACTTGTGGACGCACACGGGCTGCGGTTCCGTTCCTCGACCGAACGCATGTGTGTCAGCCAAACGGATGTAGGACACCATTCGATGCCACTCATCTTGGTGGAGGACATCAACGCTAACGTTAGAGGCGGACACAACCAGTGGCTGCTAGAGGAAATGTGGTCTCAGTACGGTCTGACGCTGTGCAAGAACACTAACGAAGCCACGTCGCGCAACAGCACCACTATAGATTTGATCTTCAGTCGCCATGTACATAACATTCAAGGTGTAATACGCCAAAACAACACGGACGAAAACGAAGGGAGAACTGGACAGGACGCGGCGTAACTTTCAAACGGCTGCATATGTGACATACTTCACCTTGCTGACAGGCCGCTCATGTGCATGATCTATTTGCCGCAGGATTAAACGCACGTTCGCGGGGAATAAATACGCACAACGAAATGACTCTGTCGCTTTACGCGTATCGCGTGCACGTCCTTCATGCACAAGATAAAGTCGGGGCCACACTGCTCGTACATGATACAAAAGACAGTGTGCAAACACGAGTCACCGCATTATCCGTGGTTCGAATGCCGCTTGCAACCCGTCTCCGTGACCGATCATTGCCATGCGCTGTTTGAAGCACGGATCTCGCGGTGACTCGCGTTTGATCTGTATGCAGAGTGTCTTACTTGATGTATAGGTGGTTCACTGGCGGCCATACTGTGGCTGACTGCTGAGCGCGTGCTGATGGCCAGTTCTATGTTCTCTTGCAACGTGCATTCCGCCCATCATGTGAGGTCTTAGCAGCCTATTAATGGGGGCTCGTTCTGGCATGCACTCTAGACAGCACCTCAAATATGGCACACAGTGCATCTCCTTAGCACTGTGACCCGGCAAGGCAACTGACCTGTTGCAGCTGGAAACGAGGCTTCGGGAATGTTCACCCCGCAAATAAAAAACTGAGACTGCATTCACCATGGCTTGTCATATATAACCGCTGCACAAAATTCTAACGTATCTCTTCGAAAATCAGCGGCAGCGGCGATTTCGGCCCATTTTTTTAATTACTGAGGACGTGCATATAATGGCAGCATTTTTTATTAACTATAGAAATGTGCACGCATCAATTTTAGTGGCTAAATGGCTGTAACAGAAAAAACGGTGTTCTCAAGAGTGGTAACAAAGTTGTCAAATGGTGGTGAAGAGACCGAGCCTCTAGGCATTGCGCACCATAAGTATGGTTCATACGCTTGAGACCGGGCACAATTGGTTCAAAAATTCTTTATTGTTCGCATCATTTTTTTTTAATAAACAAAAATGTACTGTTTCAGAAACGACAATTAAATCAATTGTTAAAGGAATAATTTTCTCGATGCACGGATGTGCTAAATCTTATTCCCTCCAGCACATTTATAAGAAATCATGTTAGGTTGCACCAGTTCTTGGCATCAGAAGCAACAGAAGCATGTGCAGTAGCGATAATTTTATTGAAGAAATAAAAATGGGCGACTGTCTTTGCACATTCAGGTGAAACACACGCTGTCTATTGTGTAGTTTTTCTGAAAACAAAGAGTGAAACATTTTTTAGTAAGTATTCGTTTTTATTATCGAGAGAAGAGATCTGTGCCATTTAGAAATATGCTTTATATTTATACATATACGCGCCAAACTTTCAAGACTTGTGCACTCAAATATGTGGTAAAATTACCGTAAAATTACCGGCGTGTAGGTCTCTGTGTTGTACGCCACGTAAAGGAAGCGACCGGAGCGGCTCAGCTTAACACATGTTTATCTAGCCTTTCGCCTGGCGGTAACATGATATGGCGCGGCGGAGCCGGCGCGTCTCCTCACGGCATTGGAGCCGCCGCCGCGGAGTGCCTGTGGAACGCGGCCGGACCTCACGGCAGGCGCCCGTGAGGCGAGCGGCAGACAGCGCGCACCACACTAAGCAGAGCTCCATCGTATGCGCTTTGCTTAGTGTGATGACAACTAACCATTTTGTTCCCGACGCTTTTGTGTGTGTTTTATTTCGTTCTGGGACGCATGAAAGAGCGCCTCTCTTCCCTGCACGAGCTCTTGACATTGACGGCACTTTGTTTTTTGGCGATTTCTTTGTGTTTGTATTGTGAGCGCGTTCTGTAGGCATCGTGTTCTACAAGAAATGCATCACCATAAACAAAAAGACGTCGAGGCACCCTAGAGCGCTCCAGCTTGCTCTCCGGCGCCCGTTGGTGTAAACAGCGGGGCGCGCCGGCCGGGCCCGAGGGTCAGGTTTCTTCGCTCCGTGAGCAGTCGCCTTCGGACGGATAATAAAAACTCAGAACCGTTTCACCACACGGAGTTGGACTGCGTTTATCGTCCTTAGCTTTGAACATGTACCTCACAGGCCGTAAAACGCGAAGATAAATACCAAAGGCGTACCCGTTGTGTAAAATTGTTTTTATAATTCTTTGTCATCATATTTTTATGAGATTTGTTGTAGCCGCTTTGCACTACACTGCTCACAGACGCTGGTGGGAGCGAGTCTTCAATTCAGAAGTGGCTTCTTTGTAGACACCCTTGTTCTTGATACCAGCAATTTCTGCCGCAGCGGTTTGACGAGTGTGCACTGCCAGAAGTGCCAGGATTGAATTCCAGGCGCGGGCCGGACGGAATCCCAATCTAGTTCTCTGTTTTTCTTATTTTCTCTGAACACCTGCACGTTAAGCTTTAGCAGTGTGAATTAGTGCAACATTCGGTAATGTTGTATTGAGGACATCAATCATACCTGACGCATACTTAATAGCTGTTGCTGGGAGATTCCTCGGGAGCAACGTGAGGAGACGGCATCGTTCTTGGTACGAATCAGAAGAATCGAACGCATCCCTCAGTTTGCTGAACGACTCCGAACAGATGTTGCAGCTTTGTGCGAAATCTTCTTAACGAGAACGTTCTCGATCTCCTATTGCTTCCGCCTTGCGTAAGGCGTCCGACAATGTGATTTCAACTCTGTCCATGATTTCAGAGGTGATATTTTTGTCGACTTAACAATTTGTTGAGATTCTCGACAGCTGCTCTCTGAGGAACAAGAATTTCGTCGGGCTCAGATGTCTCTAGAGATTCTTTGACGAGTTGCTTGAAGTAGCTGAGGCAGTTCTGACTCAAAACGTCGGCATCTCGGCTGGAGTGAGCTGCTTCTGGCATATGCTTCTTTAACAAAGCGATGTTCAAATCCTTCACCCTGTGATAGTTTCTTTGATACTCAATTTTTCTTGTGCCTGTTGAGATAGTCAGCGCAGAACACTCGCTAAGCTGTACGATTCAGCCATCGAGAACGCGGAGAGTCCCCGCTAGGCGTATACAGTACTCACAGACGATGCTCGCGAAGCGTCCGCCGGATGGTCCACGACAAACTAGTGAAAGTGAACGTTATCTCTGGGTTTTCTATCACTACCACCTCTCAAACAACTTGCTCCTTTTCTTCAGTGTATGTCTTCTCCTCGCGCTGCAGTTCACCGCGGCGGCATCTCCAGTGGTGAGAGGAGGCGCGTCACGCAGGTGTCCTCCACGCGCTATTCGCGACTCCAGCGACCTATGGGGGGACGCCACTATTGAGCAGAATATGGCGGTCGAATCCAGCTCGTGCCGTGCCATGTGCCAGCTCAACGCACAGCGCTCGGGCGTCAGCGAGCAGGAGTTGGACTCCCAAATGGTTCGCCCCACTTTTTTATTCTCCATGTTTCGAACCCCCGGCGATGTGTTGGGGTAAGCGAGAGCTTCCAGAGGCTTGACTTTCTTCGAGGAAGCGAGGGAGAGGACTGCCTGTACCATTCACCTGTGCTGATGAACGTTGAGAAACGCAAAGTGTCTGGCTCCCGCGAGTTCCCGCCAGGTCGCGTGGAGAGCAACCTGGAGTCACAAGGCGATACTACGGTTACGACACCGAACTTACCGGTATAACTGTTCTGTCGCGCAATCCACCGACAACATGCAAACACGGAAGCCAGAAGAGACGAGCAGAAATCGCGAAAGGACCTGGTCCGGCCAGTTCAGTGTTTTCCCGCTAGGTGTCGCTCGTTTTGCTGGAGTCGCGAATAGTATGTCACCGCCAGGCAAAGGACTGAAAGGATAAACATACGTTAGGCGGAAAAGCCTTTCTATACGTGGCGTTCACAGAGACCCTAAGCGCCGGCTATGGAAAACAGACCACTGCCAAAGACATGGGACGTGACAGAATGCCTCTCGTTCGCTCCGGACCCGCGCGCATTTTTTTTTAATTCTTATACAAAAACGCACTAAGAATTCTCAATTTAATACCGCCCGCCTCTTTGCCGTCAGTTTGTTTCCTTCTGACCGCCCTCGAGCATTTCTAGACTTTGCAAAACTAATAGAATTTGTTATCTATGGGTATCTACACCTTCATTCACGGTACTGCAGTAGCCTCAATTTGGTCATATTTCTAGTTTGAAAACCTCAAGTACAATAAATAATGCAACATATGTTTTTTTTTTTCAAAGTCTGTTAGTAACTATACATCGACGCTTGGTTGTGGGAGAGTTTCTAAAAAACTCAAAGATGGCATTTTTTTTTCATTCAGCTTCAAAATAACTTATAATTAATAAAATGGCCATATTTGATCATTTCTCGTTAATTTTTCCGCTACCCAGGACAATGATATTTGGCGCCAGTGTTAACAAGACAGATGACAACACGCTGGCAAAGGTTGAAAGTTCTGGTATTTATAGGCACAGCAGATTCCGCAAAAATGAATAACTCTGTGGAATTTGTTGTGTTTGCACGATTTTTTCTCTAGAAATTGACATCGTCGATACTTAATGAAAAATATTTTGAGTCAATCACCCTCATACGTAGTTTGTGAGAAAATATTTCTAGCCCATAGCCACGTCAGCGGTTTTCGGGAAGGTGCCCGAAATGCCAATTTTGCGCAATCCGCGGAAAACGCTTCGCACTGAGAGTGTGCTTCTATTTTTTTTCACCAAAGACAAACAGTTTTTTTCCGGCAAAACACATTTAGGTTTTGTTCAGATGGGCATTGATTCTACAAAATATTTTTGTCGTAAAAATTAAAATGGTCACCACACATTGTCTGGCCGAACGTCTGAAAACATCCAGTTATCAAATTAATACTATTAATTTATTTTTAGGTAATTCAGGAATTGGTGCTTACGACTCTTAATGTATGCTGGGAAGTGCAAAAACAGAGTTCGTAAACCCCCCATAGATTTTTCGTAAAAAAAAACGGTAAAAATTAAATTTCAGCATTTTGCAAAATTATGTGTGCTCCTCTCTGGTCCACTTTAACCAAACACAAGTTTTGACACAGTTCTACGCGGAGGGAAACTGAGGAAGAAGGAGATGAGAGCATGCGGGGACGTCAAGGGACCAAGCACGCACTCGGTTTCTATCCACTGTTTTTCTCCTATCAAAGTAAAAAAGTGTCATAGTACACCCAATTGTATCGCGTTCTAACGCCCAACTCCGGAACTCAGCGTAAGAGCGCGTTGAAACAACGAGAAAGAGGCAAGGGCAGCCAGTCTTTGAGTTTACCCTCTAACCTTCCAATCAGAGCTTGGAGTTCTAGCTTCCCCATGATTTCTCATCTTCTCCTCTACCCCAGTCTCCTCCCCTTGTGCAATTTGCTTCATTTCTCTGTTTCAGTTAGAAGAAGGACGAGTTTTCGAAATGTCCTCAGGAGGAATATCAGCATTCTTTGGAGATCACCGGACAAAACCTCACGAGGCCTAGGCCCATGGGACGAGAGCATCGAATTAGTGGTGATCAATTATTTTTGGAATCTGACGTCAACACCGCTTTTTGGCAATGACCCCGCGCGAGAGCCTCACCCATTGAAAATCGCGGCAGGCTAAAGTGCTGGCAGGTCACACCGACACGTCCCAAGCCCGCCTCGCTAAACGCTGGTCGACCAGCCTCCTTGCCCCCGCTGCTTGACCCCCGACAGCGCCACCCCAAGTCCCCGCGACGAACGGGCCCACCTCACCCGTCCAGCTCTATGGAGAGACCGACGCGGTCGGCACACCTCCCAGTTCTAGTCCACCCTACTCGAGGATCCTGGGTTCCGATCCCCTCCCTGCCCGTTTCGACCTTGATGAGCATTACGCGTGCAGTCTTGTATATCACTAGTGCGTGGTGCGTTAGAGACGCCAGGCTAGTATCCAGCAATGTTGAGGCGAGCTCAAGTAAATAAATTGCATTTTCACCTGTATATTAAAGAGAGAAATATTAATTTTTGTCGGGTCGAACCATAGAACCAACGTGAAAAATAAAGCTGTGTTGAAACTGCAGAAAAGTGTTGATTTTTCAAAAAACGCTGGGATTACCTGGTCATACATAAAGTTAAATTGGTTATCTTTAGCATTGTCAACAAGTTTGTCGATTATGTCTTCAATGTTCATAACGAGTATTTTCCCTTTGATTTCCACCCAGATCGATAGACGTTCCGAGAAGATCAAAGTCCAGAAAACTGTCATTTTCCCGTTGAGTCTGTAAAACGTCGTTGTAGTTGTTTTTTGTAACTATATAAGACAAAGACTTTATAAACGAGATTATCACAGATCAGAAATGCATTAACCAAAAACATATTATATTGCCTTGATTAATTCAGAAACATATTGCGGATGAACACTTTTAAACTTGATAAAGCATGTTGGCTATAAATTGAGTCGTGCTCTTCGTTTGTTGACAGGATTTTAATTATTTAAAAAAAAAAAAACTAGAAGATTGCGGTAGCGCGTGCTTGGCCCCCCGGGCTCCTTGGTGAAAGAGCTGCAAACCAGGATGTCCGTATATCAGTCACCTTAGGCCACGTTTCCTCCAAGTACAAGTGCAATGTGCCAGACCAGAGAGTCGAGAGACAAATGGAAGTGGATCACTCAGTGATAAAAAATTAAACTTCCATAAATATCAACATAATGCAGTCGGTCGCGACTTGCGACGACGACTGTCGAAAAAAAAACACTACATCTTATTTTACTGAACAATATAATTTTCGAGAAGGTCCAATAAACTTTAAAGCGACCCTTACGAGAAAAGGCATATCTGGACTTATATAAAAAAATATGGTTCTAGAAAAAATTGGGCATATCTGGTCACATCAAGCACATCAGTTTATATAAGACATATCTAGCCAGATATGCCCACTTTTTATAGATCCATATCTGGGTCTCGCCAAATAGGGGGGTGCTATCTGCCTCCCATAGCAGTGCCAGGTATGTCCCTAATCAGATAAAACGGCAACATATGTTATATATATATTGTTGTTTTCTACAAATAACTACCATAAAGTGACTTCTCATCTGTATAAGAAAAATTAACAATTGGATATTGAGCATGTGCCAAACTTTATTAGGCTTTGCAGGCATGCGCTGTGCGTCACTCCTCATTTTGCCCAACTTAATTCCCATGGGACAGCAGGATTATCGAAATTCGCTAACGAATACTGTAAAACCCTTAATGTTCGCAGGCCCTGCTAATTTTTCGCGAACTTCGCGAATTGAAAAATTCGCGAGAAATCTAAGGGCACGCGAAAATTTCGATCTTTAAGAATGTCAATGCGAAGGCATCTGGAATTCGCGAAATTTAGTGGCCGCCGCGATTCTGTCCTTTGTGACCGATTCGCGAAAAATAGGGGCCGCGAAATTAGGGTTTACAGTATCTATGGGCAGAGCAATGTCGACAGGCTTGATATTGTCCATGAAACGTGTATCCACGAGAAGGTGGCCGTGGAACGTGGTATCACGAAACACCGGGGAGGATAAAAAAATCAGTATTCTACCTGTAGTTGTGACATGATTTTGGAATTTCCGGAGAAATTATTCTCCCGGCTGCCAGGAGACCTAATTCTAGACGTAACTTGGAAGAGTACCTTTAGGAAAACGATCGTGTGCAAAGTGGGTTGCAGCACACTTACGTTGACGAGACGGGGCTTGAAAGGTGTAATCTGATATATATGTCGACACGGCCACGGCAGACACCTCTCAAACACAAAAAAAACGAGAAGGAGGTGTCCGTGAGAGATTCAACACGATGTAGCACAAGCTGTAATTTGTAAAACCGAACACTAAACGCATCACAAAAAAATTTTGGGCTTAAAGAATCGCTTGTTGCCGATATGCGGGTAGGACTTTCGAATTTAATGCAGAAGCAGAAATCCGCAGCAGCCACGCAGAGGGCACGTACACGCCAAACAAGATACGGCAGCAGGCATCCCTAGATTGCCAACGGCTAATGCGTCATCCGTCACACCACGCGGCCACGCTTCTGACATTTCTTGCGCACAGAAAGTAAAGTCTACGACTGGTTGGTTCGTAAAGAGCGCACGTTCTACCACGCTTTAGGGAGAGAGAAAATGAGAGAAGAAAGGCCAAACCGAAGTGCCCACGAAAGGCTTATCTTCTGGGAACATCAATGACCCCAGGAGCGGGTTGTTTACTTGTACCCAAGGTTGATAGTGCAGTGAATGCTATGTGGCCTTGGGCTCCAGGCAGAGTGCCGTGTTCTGCTTATCACCAGCTTCTAGACTGTAGGCATGTGACCCTAACCGGAGACACGATTGGCCTAAAACAAGCGTAGCGTCTACCCTGCTGTTAATACCGAGTGAACATACGGCTCTAAAAAATCCAGCCTTTGAACTTCCAAGAAGCTGTCCAGCTCGAAAGTGACCCAAAATGGTGCGAGTTTCAAGATACTATATTTTACACCATATAACCCACATTATAACTTTAAAATGAAAAAATAAGCGTGACTATTTTTGCGCATGATGTGCACAAATGGATATATATATATATATATATATATATATATATATATATATATATATATATATATATATATATATATATATATATATATATATATATATATATATACCAATAAATTTAAAATTATGTGTACACACTTAGGTTCGCGTTTTGAAATTTCAAAGCTTTTCCCGAAAGAGGTTACACATAGAAGACACCACGGAGCAGCACATCTTCCGACTTTCAACACACGATGAATCGCAGACGCTTGCAAACGGAAGGTTGCGATGCTGCGCGAACGGTTTTTGAAAGATGTTGCGTAGGGTACTCCAGGCGCGACGGCTTCGCAGCCGTTCGAAAGGAAAAGGATTCGGGACGATGAAATAGCGTCTTGCATCTTCAGTAAGCTAACGGTTCGTGTTTCCCCACTCAATTAGCGGGGAGACATGAACGAAATTAGTTCAACTGCTATATTTAGCGGGGAAAATTGACAACACGTGACATAAGTACCAATTCACTTTCTCGTTAAATTTAGAGGGGCGGTTACACCGACGGCGACGCCGACACCGCTTGACTCGGAAAAGGGCGACTTAGAGCTTCAATCTAAAATTCATTATTTGATTAACTCGCTTTTCTATCTTATGCACTTCATCATATTGTCACACGTCAAACATACAACCAAATTTCATTTGTCTTTCAATCTTAAAAATGCGCAATTGATTCATTGGTCCAGATATCTGGACTAACTTCACTTTAAGAATGTTAACAATAGTTAAGCAAATACATGACACTCATGCAATATAGATCAATCAACTAGTCTCTTGGCTAGTGCATATGGCGTTATGCTTGCACGACCGAAACGGGCCCATATATCATTATCAGGGGATATATCTTTACCAGATATATCGTGTATGGCAGTATTTGAACTTTTTACAGCGATATAGGCTGTATTTGCACTCGTATATGGCGATATGTGGCAGTATTTACGCACTTATATGGGTACATATGGCAGTATTTGCCCACTTATATCGCGATATCTGGCCGTATTTGCTACTATATATAGCGGTATATTGCTATATCTGACTGCTATATTATCATATATGTACATATATAAAATATATCAGGGCCATATCTGACATTTTCGTACGGGATATCTTTCAGGAGCTCGTTGTACAGAAAAGACGGCGTCGGTGTTGGTGTCGGTATCGGCGTCGGTGGGACGGGAAAGTCTTGATTGGTCAATAAGTAATTCAATTGCCTTCAAGAAAAAAAGTCCAAGAATTTTAGGCGGAGCGGGATAGAATACATCACCCTTGGGTTGCGGAGTCGGACACGCTACCCACGAAGGCCTGCAGCCTTTTTTAGGTTAAAAACCCAGAACAGATCGAAACACAAAAAGGTAAGACAATGATAAAATGCCAGCCTGTCTTTGGCCAGCACGATGGAGTTAAAATTTGCTCATTGTAATAAGCCTTTCGATACACTGAAGTAATTCAGGCACGCTCTGCTGGGCGTTAAAGATTTCAACGAATGAAATAATACTTTCCCTAATAATAATCCACAAGACTCATGCGCATCATGTTCTGCGTGTCGCACAGCCATTCGACACACTCCAGATGCTGTGCAGGGCCAGCAACATGACGCAATCTATCGGGACCTCAACTTCGGTATCTACGGGCGGGTACTGATACCAGGCACGTCTAGCGGAAAGCCTTTCTTCAAGATGCGCTGGAGGACATCCCACAGAAAGACGCCATCCCAGCGCTCCTGGAAGGCATGTTCGATTCTCTCCGTTTTCTAACAAAGGAAACAGTGTACATTCAGGGGACGAATAGTCCCTTCTGTTTCCTTCACGTTTTAACCGGTAAGGTACCGGCGTGTAATTTAAAGAAAAACGTCTTCACACCGGGCGACACAAACATTCTCTTCATGCGTTTCAAGACGTCCTGTCCTGGTCCTGCACAGAACAGAGCTCTGTACAAAGGAACATGAAAAACAGCATCACAAACATGCTTATACAGTCGCTTACGCGTTACTGAACTCAACCATTCAATTGAAAACGAGCTACCAAAAGCCGGCATGATGCAACCACTTCCTGAGATACCCAGGAATACCATCTGACATACAAAAGAGAAGAAACAACCAACTCGGGCATAACCCGACCCAATCTCACTTGGCACACCCTGCGCAGAAAGGAATCACTAACGTCGCGAAATAACATAAAAAGGCTCACTACTTGGGGCAAAAACAGGTGTGACAAACTTAGTCCCCCTCGCGGACTCGCCGAAGAAGTTTAATTCTACCAGTACGCTCACACGAAGAGCCCCAAATAAACACTGCGAAAACTCAATGCAGCTTCTGCACATTTACTCGAGAACAGTGCAACACTTGTAGCACGTACCACAACTTGTTCACAAGAAACAAATTGCAAAACGTGGTAGGTGCGAAAATTGAAAAACCGCTACCCCTCCATTTTTCTGCTTTATCCTCGATCGCCACCACTTGATTGCGCCAGTAATGCTCGCTATCACGATAATACTCATAGGGCACGCCCAAATACCTTGTCGGTGTAGCTTCCCGCTTAACATCAGCAAACACGCTTAAAGTCGAATCCCAGTCACCATGCCCAAAACCCAGACAGTTATTCGATTGCACAGCACTTCCGCTAACGCAGCAAAACCGTTCGACTATTTTTACAACTTGAACTATGCTCTGGTGATCCGTACAAAACACAGCAATATTGTCAGCATAAGCTAAGACACATAGCTCAGTTTAAAAAAGTTAAAACCCGTTAACAATTTAGTTTTTGATAATACTTAAACATAGTGATCCAATGAAGATGCCAAAAAGAAGCGGTGACAAAGGGCACCCCTGGAGAACGGAACGTTGTACTTGGATATGCCTTCCGACAGAATGATTTACTATAAGGCTCGTCTCACATCCGCTATAGGCCATGCGTACCCCTTCCCGAATAATTGAGCCAACATTAACATGGTCTAAAAACTGATAGCAAAACGTCGTGTGGTACTTGATCGAACGCTTTCTTGAGGTCTAGTTGTAGCGTTGCCCTCGCCACTATGCATGACGTCACAACACTCCCACACACTCAAGCGCCATATGAATATTTGTAAATATCGTCCTCCCTTTTATTCCGCAGGTTTGATGAGGGCCAACTATATCTGTTATTACCATCTGCAGCCTTTTCGCCGATATCTTCATCAGTCTTTTGTAATCCCCATTTCTTAAACTTATGGGACGGTAAGATGTAACAAGCCGAAGTTTTGCAGTGTCCTCTGTTTTCGGGATCAAAACAGTGTGAGACGACATAAAGAGGGAAGGAGAATGCCAACGTCAAAATCCTCATTAAAAACATTAGCTAAAGCTACAAACAATTCATGCTTTAAAGCCTTATAAAACGCGGCGCTGAGCCCGTCAGGTCAAGGTTGAGTATCCGGGGTTCAGAGATTCAATGCCGGTCACCACGTCCTCGACTGTGATCCGGGCTTCTAAACACTCCTTTCTCTCATTATTGAATCGCGGCAAAAAAGGCAAGAAATCATTTTTGAAACATTCCAGATCAATCGCACTTGATGCGAATAATGTTCTATAATATTCTAAAAACGCACGTTCGATTTCCGCTTTCTCGCTCGTAACCGCCCCGTTACGTTCAATCTCGGTTATCACATTGCGCCGGTCGTAGCGTTTGTCGATGCTCAGCGCTCGCTTAGCGGGCGCCTCACCCAATATCAACCGTTTGGCTCGTGCTCTCACGAGGTGCCCCGCGATAACGGTCTTTATCTGAAAGCTCAATTTTTTCTTTCAAAGGATGAATGCCATCTTTAAATGCTCCGGGATTCCAGCATTCCTCTTTAACCAACGTCTGCAAGTTCGAGCGCGATAACGTTTCGTTCTTTCTTTCTTCATGTTTAATCATGAAAGCTCTTTCTAACGCCATCATTTTTATTTGCTGTTTAAAAATTTCCCAGTTCGCCCCGCATTCAAATTTGTTTCTTGTACTAAATTTTTTCTACAACTTCCTTGACAAACGCCCTGAAAGTGACATCCAGCTTATTGTTGAGTTTCCATAACTCCCATCTCAAGATTTTCCTATTTTCAGTTTTACCACCGATGCAGAACTTAACCAGACAATGGTCACTGAAGGGGACAGGAGTCACAAAAAAATCGCGACATAACGGATTTAGTTCCAGCGGAGACGTACACTCTGTCTAAGCGAGCATGGCTAGTCCCTTCAAAGTGGATGAACTGAACACCCCGGCCGTTTCTAACACATTCTCCAACGGTGCTCGCGTCATTATGAGGAGAGGAGCTTGTTTTATCGTGTGCTGAGCACACACAAATAAAATCGCCAACCAAAATAAGAAGTCGCTGGGTGTCACAGTACTGCCGAATATTCTAAAAAAATACACGTCTCTCGTCAACTCTGGTTGGTGCGTATATGGAAATAACGTGCAATTCCAGACCGAAAAAAAAAATATCACAAACTACAAGCCTCCCTAACTCACACATCGTTACACTTTGAATAACTTCTCCTAAACACTGGTGAACGAAAACACAACCCGCCGACGTCTATACCGCGTGACTAATGCAAACGTCATAACTCGTTGTAAAAAAGCGCACCGTATACGCTCCGTACCATCCCTCACTCTCGACTTCGGTCTCCTGAACAGCGACTATGTCCAGGTCCTGCTCCGTTACAGGGCGATACAGCTCTCTTTGTCGCCTTCTGTCTGCGAGCCCTCCAACATTAACGGATGCACAATCGGAGTGACCTTTCCTAATGAGATCATAGTATCGTGTATAGGCACAGACGGAGCGCACAGCGCTTACGACTCTAGTCCCACGGACGGCACAGTGTGTTCCGATCCCGCTAGTGCTCAGGAGCCTGCTTATCACCGCGTGGAAGCGACGACGACAATGGCAGGCTGGTGACTGGCATCTTCTTATCAGAAGAACCACTAACTTTCCACTGCTTTTCCAGGTGCCTTAGCCGTCACTCCTGCGATACCGCGAGAAGATCGTTACAGCGGAGCTTTGACGTCGCCCCCTCGACTTCCATCCCAGTGGTGCTGCTGTCGTCCACGTGGGCTGAGCAGCGCTCTCTCCAGCGGCGTCACGCCCTTGGCGACTGCCTCCGGTGACGCCTGTTGTTGAACCTCGGTGTCTGAGTCGACGTTACCTCCTGTGGCTTACTCCACTCGTCTCGGCGGCTGGCTCGGGTTGAGTCACTTCAGGCGCCGCCGCGCGGTTCCGCCTCGTCCTCGTCCATGAGGAGCCCGTTCTGCTCCCGTCCGTACGTCGCCTACTGCGCCCACGTACGAGCGGGTGCAGATCCGCCTGCCCGTGTCCGTATGCGCGGCACTCGGAGCACCCGGGTACACGGCAGTCGCACCGTATATGCCCCTTGGTACGGCACTGTAGGCAGCTCCGGAGCCCGACCATTGACCATCACCAGCACCGTGCCGTTGCCGAGGCGCAGCTGGTGCGGGAGGCGGTCGAGTGGGACGCCATCACAAAGCACCAAGCGGACGAGCCGAGCGGTACACTCGACACCTTCGAAGTCAGGCACCTCCACTTCTCTCGCGCTACCTCCTTTACCCCGCCGTACTCTCGAAGACTCGTCATATTGTGCCGTTGAACACGACGTCGTACGGAACCCAGTGCAATTTCAGACGAACTTCTTGCCTTGTAGGGTCCACGACCTGGCAGGTCTTTTCCTTGACGATGAGCTGCCCAGCCTCGAGCAGCTTCTTCTTCACCTCGGTCAACCGCATCTAGGAGCCAGACATGAGACATCTGGTGTGCCGATTCCGGCTGCCTCCCGGATCAAACCGATTTCTTTCAACGGCTTCCGAAATCTTCAATCCTGTATGGTCGTCCGGAGATGTCGCCGTGCAATACAACTGCACGCTTCATCGCTCCCGGTTGGCAGCGGGGGCAGAACAATCTTATATTCCTTGGGTACACTAGTTGCCAAGTCACCGCGGCCTGGAACGGCTGCGTTCGCTGCTCGCACGAAGCCCATTCTGCGTCCGCTTCTATCGGCAGCCGGAAACAGAATACACTAGGCCACGCAGACATTATTGTATATTTATTACAGAATACACTACTAAACTACGTCGAGGCTAAGAGTACAGTCCTTTCATTACCACATCTCAACTAATACGTTGGGGGCTCTTTACGAGTCTCTCACACTCCTCAACCCACTCAGGAACCGCATCCTGTTGTGCATACAGGTACTACGTATTTGAGTCACAAATTCAATAATGTATGCTTCAACCGGTCGCGCGTTAAGGTCCGCATGCCTCACCGCCATCTGCGAACACCAGATGCTGTATAGGCCAATTAACGTTATAAGGTCGTGCGGTACAAGTTCCTGGGAAATTATCGGGAAAAAAACGGATTGAATGTGCGGTAATATTTAGGTCCTTTTTCAAGCTTCTTTGCAACATCATCCCAAAACAGAACATTCCAACAAAAATAAACATGTGCTCAATAGTTTTCGGGGCTTTACGCAGCAAGTAGTGGTGGTCCCAGGAACAAAATGCCCTTCTTGAAGCCAGACGCTTCACAGAAACGTCGAAGTATGAAGTTTGAAAGAAAAAAAAACAGTCTGCACTTGTTGGTCGACGTTGCAGCGCACTCAAAAATGCTGTCACTCAAGCTTTCACCACACACATCGAACAAAACTCACGCCGCGCTCCCTAACAATTTTGTATTGCGTGATTAACTTCTGCTTCTAATTACACTTCAATTTGACGCAATTTTGAAGTAGAAAAAGATGAAAAATAAAAAGGCAAAATATTCCCTTCTAACGCTTAGGCAAACTTGCGGCTAAATAATGATTCTCTTTTTGTGACAATATATATGGACGGCGTACTAACACATTTGTCCTCCAATCGTATGATGTTTCCGGCTTCGATAATTCTCCTTGTCAATTGGTTTACACTTTTGCCTTGCACGGTGCTGTTTCTGAAATGTGCTACACTCCCACGCTCCCGACAGTGTATTCTAAAGTGGCCAGAGTTGGCGTTCACGATGCTGTGAACACAACATCATGAACGCCAACTCTGTTGTGTTCACAAAGGTGGTCATTAAGACGCCGCCCAGGTTGTCCTACGTATGGTGGGAACTCAAAAATTCGTTGATAATGTTCCACAAAGGCATCCTCAATGCTTGCTCTGTCTGTGGCTATGGAACTATTCTTTCTAGTTTCGAGGATTTCTTTGAACAAAGCGTACTTCCTTTCCGCTATCAAGGTGAGTTTGGTGGGTTTGCTCCCCACATAGAAACCGGTGTGCCCTGTGAACGTACCTACAGCGCCTTCGTATCGCTCTCTCTGGGATTTCCTAAGGCGTGATATGACATTCGCGATGTCCTTTGGTCCCCAAGCAGGGAATTCACATTCAGCTTTACACAAAGCATGCAAATCCTGCGACACGTTTCGCTCTTCTGCCCGAGCGTAAAACTTCAACGTGCTCGATCATCCGGTTGCTGACAATTTTACTTGACTCCTTGAGCCGCTCCCATCGTTCCAGTGGACATGTCTCATTCTGCATCGCACAATTTGTCTTAACAGGTCATCTACTGTGGCTACAGGTGTTTCGTCTTCAAGCAGACTGGTGTTCAGATTCCACAACCGCCTAAATTAAACTTCGCCTTGGAAATTTGGTTTTCTCCAATTGCTACCTTTACGAGGCAGTGGTCACCTAAAAACACTGGTTTTACGCAACAAGAGCGGATGTTATGTACAATGTCAGCAGAAACATAAACACAATCAAGGCGTGCGTGTCGACGAATCTTGAAACTGCGTAAACTGAATATTTTTTAGTTCCTCTTCCAAATGTGAAAATCATCTTCCATGTTGTTTTCTGCTATTATTTCACTTAGCTAATCGTCGCTAACATCGCTATTACGCGTCACTTGAAATCTATCACCTGCCTCCATACAAAGCTATAGTCACCTAGAAATATAGTGGTCCGATTTGATTTGATGTAATGTGACATTTCATGGAAAAACAGAGTTCGCTCACTGGCGTTTACAAGGGGCATAGACACGAAATAATTCGCCACTGAGCGTCAAACAAATTAAAGATACACATTATAAAACATCTATGAGCATCGGTGGTGAGACTCACATAAAGAGAGGGACAGATTTCTTAAGGAACGAAAAACAGCCTTCTGCCGTGCCAACTGCATGAGTTACACATACCTCGTACGAAGTAAGGAAGGGTTGTAGCGCCCTCGTAACTTACTCTTCCTCCGACATTTTTGTTAATTGAATGGCTAACAAGTCTACATGAGCATTCCGTAGAGCTAAACGTAATAGCTGGTACTGTTTACGAGTAGAATTGAATCCTCTAATATTGAGTGTACCCAGCGTGAAGCCACTAGTGGGACATGTTGGAAATCTGGATGCAAAACATTATTGGGGCGGAGGAGGAGGTTTGCAATGAAAAGCGGTTTACAACAACTTCACGCAAAAGCTTACATAATTCAAAGCTGCGGCGGCAAGCACGAGCAAATATTCACATATAAGGAAAGAATTGTCTGAAACTGTTCTCTATGTTAACGCAATCACTTTGCTACTGCAAGGTTTGCTCTAGTCGGTCCAACGGTCGGAGCTCGGGGCTTGCGTAACTTTCTTCCTGGCGGCTTGCTCCAGTCAGACCCGTCGAGGTCAGGGTCATCCTCCTCGACGCGATCTAGCGGTCGCTTGAAGAGCTCGGAGCTGTCGTCCATTTCCGAATCAACTTCGGAGGCATCGTTTGAAGAGCAATCGTCCCCGTCGACTGTCTTCTGTCGCTGGCTTTTTGAGGAGCCTCGAGCAGCCCTGTCGATGTCTGCATCATTTCTACCGCATGTAACAGACTTGTCGGCTTCCAGAATGGATGCGGTTGTGTCTTACTTCTTTTGATGTGCCTCGTTTGTCAGCACCTGAAGGTGTTCGGGTATGGGTGGTGGTTGGGCGCCCAGTGCCGACTGCGATTTTCAAGGCTTCTTCATCATCGATGAAGAATTCTGAGTTGTCTTCCTCGGGAGCAGGCCGCATTACAGTGGCGTACGTCCGGATGGAATCCTTCTACTCGTGACCAAAACGGTGGCACTTATCACAGCGAAGGACGCGACATTCTCTTCGGATTTAGCCTGTTCTCTTATATGGAAGGCAGAGGGCGCTCTTCCGGGAAGAAGAACGAGACACTGCTGCCGAACAAACGCAGCTGGTGCGGGAGGTTTTCCTTGGTGACGCCTTGCATTCGGGTTCATTCTCACCAGCCTTGTCGTCGAGTGAACATTCTGAAAGCCTTCCGCCCTCCGAGTTTCTCGGGTACTTCGCTGATCTTTCCGTAAGGGCTCAAGGGCCCTGCTGACTGTGTCATCGCTTATGTGAATAGGTATCCAGTGGAATCGTATTCGTACCTCGCACTCATCGGGATCGATGAGCAGGCATCTGTTTTTGTTTCGTTTTTCACCATAGGTTCTCTAGCTTCATGAAGTTTTCGCTTCGCTGTCGGAGAGTTGAAAGTGAAGAGCCAGACATAGTTCATCTGGTATGCGCCTGCTCGAATGAGGGTAGTTTAGAACGTCTGTGGCGTTCCATTTCTCTTCGAAAATCGTCCACCTTGTACGGGCATCCGGGGATGTCGCAATGAGTGAAAACAAAATTCAAAACTTCAGTACCTGTAGGCAGAGGCTGGCAGAATCACACGGTAGGTATCCTGGGACATTTTAGTATATGAACCACGGCCGGTGAAAGCCGTTAAAGACGCTCCACGGGAGCCCTTTTTTTTTTTTTTTGCTACTGTTTTGAACGGCGTCACGCGCTTCTCCTAGGCCACGCAGACACTTTTGTTAAACAGTTTTTGACCCTATACATGCATCATATCTCAAAGACCCATCACACTGCGAGTTCAATACTATCTATCATATACAGCTCATAAAGAGTGAAATTCAAACGGCAATAGTTCTGAAGGGGCATTCACTAGGCGTTCAGTAACTCAAGAAACATTCAAACGGTTTAACATATATCAAAGTCACTCCAGTTATCGCAAGCTAACAACATCCACCTGTGCATCAGTGCAACTTTTCCTGTAGTTCAGATATTAGTTTTGAAGTGTTAAATCTATTTTATTTTAAGTAGGTCGTCAAGCATAGGAGCCCACTCTACAAGTGTCTCCAAAGAGGATAAATACACCTCATTTGAGTAATGAGTTCAATCAAATAAATGTGTACTTCAAAGGCTACAATGTCCGCATAGTCTGACTACCATGCGAGATTTCCAAATGCTGCAAAGACCTAGAAACATGAAGAGGTCATATGCTACCCCCTCATGTCTTTAACATCATGTAGGAACCGGATTGAGTGTGGCGTAATTGGCAGGTCCTTCTTTAAAGTTCGTTTTAGGATATCCCAGAGCAGAAAGGACATTCCTGCAATTAATGAAAACATGATCCATTACCTCGGGCTGTTTACAAAGCAAACTGTTTACAGTCCATGGAACGATATTTATTCTTCTCTGGAGCACTACCTTAGCGGGTGAAGAAAGTATCAGTATGCAGTTTTAAAAAGAAAAACAAATGCAGCTGGTGGAATGCACACTTTTGTAACCACAGCAAGCACATTTTGCCCTGGACCATTACCAAACAGCGAAAGATACAAAGAAGATACTAAGAGTTGAAAAGATTGCCCAAGGTCCTTTCTTGTTAACTCCAGGCCGATGGAGTTACAAGACTGATGGATTGCTCGGATGCACTGAGCAAATCGGACGGGCAAAGGAATATACAAATCAACAGCTTATTTTAAGAATTCAACAGTTACCATAGTATCCCTTGTCTGCGAAGACACCAGAAGCGATGGTAAAAGGCCAGATAGTTTGCTTTGTATCACTGTGCATATCGAATGGTTGCTCCTCGTCACGCAAGAAGACAAAATGCGATATAAGTCGACGGATGAAGGAATGTGGCAGGCCTAAGCCTGCCAGTGGAATAAGTCGGAAAAGATTGTCACGTCTCATTGGTTCCCATCCACACTTCCAGATAAACAACACACAGATCCTATGAATCTTTTGAACATTCACACAAGCGCATTGCAGGAGCTGCAATACATACAAAATCTTAGCAATAGAAAACGTGTTGAGCAGAAATTGAGAAGTCACGGTTGGGTCACCTTGATCCACGTGTTTTCAATTGATTAGTAACAGTCGAGCAGTGTGTCGTACTGTTACGAAATTATTGAGGTGGTACACCGAGATATTTACAAGTTGTTTGGTTCCATTTAACACCTTCATACCCTGCAGGTATGGTTGTCCATGACCCGAATAAGAAGCAAACCGATTTTTCTTATTGTACCACTGCACATTGTGATGTCAGAAAATTTCTTGGTGAACACAACAGTTTCAGTAACAGCTTTTTTTTAGTCACGAGAGAAAATAGCCACGTCACGGCATAAGCTTAAACTTTTATCTTTATTGAGTTGAGACTTAAACCTGGCAGGTTGTTACTATGGACGATACTCAGACAATATGATTCTAAGTAAATATCAAATGACAATGGTGATAGCGAGCACCCTTGCCGAAAGGGATACAGTACCGGAATGTTAACTGAATGATTACCATTGATTATTTATTTTGTTGAGCACTCTTTATAGGCCATCTGGACTCCGTCGTAGATAACAGTCCCTATTCCAACGTGTTTTAAAACATACCAAAGCACCGCATGCGTAACGCGGTCAAAAGCCTTCTCCAAGTCAATCTGTAGTAACGCCACTTGACTTTCTTCGTCAAAGCAACACATTCAAGAGGCTCCTTGCAATATGAATATTTGATTGTATTCTTCTCCCTTTTACGCCGCAGGTTTGATGCTCACCGACTACATCGCAGATGACATTTCTAAGTCGCCTTGTCAATATTTTTGGTGAATATTTTATAGTCAGTATTACACAGCGTGATTGGCCTATAATTAGTGACACGACGTAGTTTGGCAGGATAATTCGACTTCGGTATAAGGACAGTCTGTACTTTTAAGAAAAGGGTGTGCAATGCAATAAGCTCGTATGCTTCGCGAAGTACTTCTAGAAGGACAACGAAGCTCCGACTTGTGAACTTTTTATAAAATTCGGCAGTAACTCCATCAGGGCCAGGCGCTTTATGATTGGGCAGTTCATCTACTGACTATTCAACTTCCTCCAAAGTGATTGGCTCTTCGAGTCTTTCTCTTACATCTTCTTGCAACTGTGCCACCCTTTCCAACAAACGTCTCACACTTGATTCGTCATATTGGTGGTTACTCTTTCCAAAAGGTTTTCGATGGTATTGAATAAAAGCATCTTCAATGCTGTTATTGATCAAACCGAATGATGTTGTTGTATTCGATTTTGTAAATCTCTTTAGCTAAAACATACTTTTTTCTGAAGCTAATACTTTCTTTGTAGAATGTTCGCCCAAAAAAAAATTGTGCGTTCGAGAACGCACGACGGCACCTTGTAACGTCCGTGATGAAAATGCTGAATTTGCGTTTTTACTCGCTGGATATCTTTAATACCGCCACCGTGATCTGAGCACTCTGCCTCGTGAAGTGCACGTAGAACAAGATTCAGTTGCCTCTCCTCGGTGCGGCGTGGAACTCAATAATGCTTCAATTGCACGAAGGCTACTTGCTTTACTTCCTCTTTCAAATGTTCCCATTTTTCCAACAGTGAAAGTCTTTTTTTCTCTCACTCATCGTTTCAAACAGCTCGTCTACGCTCGCCGCAGAAGGATCGTCCTTCAATAGTTCAGAATTGAACTTCCAGAGTAGACAATTAAAGAAAAATTGGTTCTTCCCAGCGCTACTGTTACTAAACAATGATCAGTAAAAAAATAAGGCTTGACTTGGTAATCTTTAACGCTACTTGTTAAATCTTCGATCGTAAATTCTGTCAAGGCTGGCATGCATGTCTGATTGGAAATATGTGAATTAAAATGGCCGTTTCTGGTTTCTATGTATTTCTACGACGTCTGATAAGGCTGCATTGATCAATCATTTTCTAAATGAGTTTCGCATTACTATATTTTATTTGTTTGTATGGTGACTGATCATAAAAAGCCCAGACACAATTAAAGTCTCCCAAAAATACAACAAATTAGCTCGGACTCCAAATACTGACGGAGGAAACTAAAACTATTCCACTTTCTTGCGTTTTGTTTGGAGCATAAGCACAAATAATTCGCCAATCTAGGTCCGATAACACGAAATTACAAACAATGAACTACACTTAATTGTCAGTAAGTACCGATAAATTAGAGAAAGGTACATCTTACTTTAAAAAAAAGAAATAGAAAGAAAACACCCTCCGGATAGACTAACGGAATGGCTTACACAAACATTATACTTCAAAAGAAAGGCACGCAATGCTAACTTAATTTTTTCATCGTCGCACTTTTATGTTTTCTGAATTGCCACAAAATCCAATTGTTGGTTAACCAGTAATAGCTGCAACAGGTACTGCTTCTTACTAGAATTTAAACCCCTTATATTTAGGGGCAAAGGTAAAAGGATGCTTCAGTTCGCACATTTTTTTGAAGTATTATGTTTGATATTCTAATATAAGGTCTACGCATAATACTCTCGTTTTCCCATACTTTCCGGCTCCCAGACACTTGCCTAGAGATTATACCTTTTCCAGCACAACTTTTACTGCTATCACAAGAGGGTCATTGTGAAAGATATGTCCGGCTTATAATCGATGCTGACTGTGAAAGCTCTCGACATTTTTATTTCGAATTGTAATGTCCTTTTTGTTGGTGGCCTTGTTCCACCCCTCATCATGTTCGTCTTCTTAACTAACTGTTCCTTGACTCTGAAGCTTGTCCAACGGTCGCTTGGTTAGGAGGCTTGGGACCGGAATGTCGATCTCGACACCAGACTCACTCGCTGACACTGTGCCCTAGTATATCTCTTTCCACTGCAGTGTGAATTGTTCTTGCTCATTTGCTGGCACTCTTTCTTGGTTTTATGGAGCTACAGTTTCACAAGGATAATTTTCTCCCTATGTTTCAGCTGGAGACCTGTTGAGGACACCATTGTCAAGCTTGGCGTCTGCTGCGCGCGACGAGCCGGTCTCCACGCGCTCCGCTTCCTCGGCGTCCATCATCATGTCGTTCGATTCGTTGAGCTTTTTGCGGCTTGGCAGTAAAGAGTACGTTCGAACGCAGTCTTTGCCTCGTGTCCAAATCGGTAATATTCTTAGCATTTTGGAACGCGGCAGTCTCGTCTGATGTGGCCGGTACGCTTACAGCACAAGCAAAGCGGTGCGCGTCCCGGCACTTCAACCATCGCGTTTTCGCCGAACAAAATGTAGCTGATGCGGTATGCCGTCCCCAGTCATGCTTTGCTTGAGGTTCATCCGCACCAGCCTGGTTGTAGACTCAATAACCTGGAAGCCCTCCACATTCCAGGTTTCGCGGGCGATATCTGTCACCTTGCTATAGAGTTCCAGCGCCATCCGTACAACGTCGTTTGGCACATTAAAAGTGAATCCAGTTAAGCTTAAGCTTCACTTCCGCATTGCTTGGGTCAAATATGAGACAGCGTCCTTTCGTAACCTTCAGCTTTTTGGCCCCAACTAACCTGTGCATTGAAGCCGACGATCATAAGGCCGCAATCTATACGTGGTTTATTTGGTAGGCTCCAATAGACGCCACCTCCTTCAGGACATGCAATTGTTCGAGTCCGCGTCAGAAATCACAATCCTGCATAGGCGGCTCTTGACATTACAGTGCAGAATACCTGAGTTCAGAGAAATTGCACCGCGTGGTAGCGATGGCAGAATGACCTGATCATCATTATTCGTGAAAAGACGGTGAGAGTGCAGGCGAGCTGGTGGTAGCTAATCATGTTGTATTACACCTGAGACTGCGGTGGATGAAATTGGAAGAACTTTCAGTAGAAGGAACAGACACAGAGAACGTCTCAAACTCAGCTAACCGATTTATTTCTCAAACAGCCTTTAAGTACCCGCGGAACTTTTTTCCCAACCACACTCTACAGATAAACTCCTTTGTTGCAGACATCTCGAACCGGATGGAACACGCACAAACGATACAAAACAACCCCACTTGAGACGAGGACTTAACAAAGGGACACTGCGGAACATTGCAGTGACCTTGAGATAGATAAGTCCCGAATTAACCTAACAATCGCGTCAAAGCGCACACACCCACAAAAAAACAAAAAAACAGACAGGTGGTTTGTAAACACACACTCAGGTGGCCTAAAAAACATATACATACACATATACACGAGGACTTAACAAAGGGAAACTGCGGAACATCGCAGTGACCTTGAGATAGATAAGTCCCGAATAAACCTAACAGTCGCGTCAAAGCGCACAACAAAAAAAAAAAACACACAGACAGGTGGCCTCTAAACACATACACAAGTGGCCTCAAAAAAAAAAGTACCGACGGCGTCCGTTCAAAGTCTGAGAAACTTTTGGAGTTGCGTCCAAGTTGCATTGACGCTTTGCTTATGCAGTTTCCAATAGAACTTATTCTTATTGTTTCTTTAACGACCCTCTTAATGTCATTTCGCTCGTTATGCAGAACCTCTGTCTCTGACCAATGCGCTTTACAATTATTGCATTCCTCTATGTGTTTCGCTATTTCGGAGTCCGCCGCATGCATGCGTACATTCCTCTTGTGTTCTAGTAACCTGTCATTGAGGCATCTTGAGGTTTGTCCTACGTACCTAAATCCACATGTCAACGGTATCTCATATACTACTCTCTCCTTACAAGGAACTGAAGGTTCCCGATGGGCCTTCTGACAGCCCTTGTGGCCTGACAGGAAGGGCGTCAAACTGCTCATTCTGAAATCTGCAGAGAACACGACGTCCACGCCGAACTTTTTTGCGAGAGCCTTTAGGTTGTGGGAAATCCCGTGGTAATACGGGATTACTGCTATTTTCTTTCTTGCTTCCTTTTCCCGTGGTTCGTTGTTAAATTTCAGTTCTAATTGTCTTTTAATGAAGTCTTCTTCATATCCTGCGGATTCTAGCCTCCTCCACTGTTCTTTCACAGCACTACTCATGAAATGAGCGCATGATTTACTCAACGCGTTTGTTACTAAGGACTTAACTACCCTGCCTTAACCGACTTGGCGTGGCAACTCTTTCTACTTAACACAGGTTTTCCGGCTTTTTTCCGTATTCCCAACAAAGACCTTGTTCGACGTGTACGCGTAAATCTAGAAACTGCAGGATTCCATTTTCAGGTTTTTCAGTTGTAAACCTAAGCTCCGGAGCTGCTGCTTTTATAATCGATTCTAAACCCTGAGCATCACTCTCTCGAAAAGCGCAAATAAAGATATCATCCACGTACCTTTTAACAATGCAACCATTCAAGTTATTTTCTTTAAGTGTTTCACTTACGCAACTATCTAAGGTGTTGAGATAGATTTCTGCTAACATCGGAGCCACCGAAGATCCAATGCATACTCCATCTCTTTGAACATATTTCTGCCCATTAAATTCAACAACTGTTGCTTGAAGGTACAAATCAAGAAGTGAAAGGAAACCGTCGACGGCGATGCCCGTCCTGGACTGAAAGTTTACCAGGTTTAACTCTAGCACCTGCCGAACTCTTTGCATCAAGCGCACTTTCTCAAGCGAATAGTATAGATCCTTAATGTCCATTGACATTACAGTGCATTGTCTTCCATGAAAGCCCTCTAGAACATCAATCAGTGCCTCTGAATTTCTCAGTGAAAGACTCCCTCCAGTTGTATTACATTCAACCTCTTGCAAAAACTTCGAGACGCTGCACTGCCACGTTCCGAGTTCGTTGATTACTGTGCGAAAAGGCATATCCGGTTTGTGATCTTTCAAAAAAATTTTAGACTTGACGAAGACCTCGTTTGGTTAACTACTCGTTTTGCCAGATCATCCATCTCATCCTCCATGAGCGCCATAAACAAGATTCTCAAGGCTTACTGTAATGTTCCATCATGCGAATGAAGAGCTCGACGGCCTGCGAGCGCATCTGGACCATCCTTCGGGACCAGCAATACAAGCACGATCAGGACTACCAACGCTGGAACGCAGGAAAGAAGCGTACCTTTCTGACAGTCTTTGGAGCGTAATAGCGAAGAACAGTGTTAAGGAGCATCCAGGGGAACAATCAGGCGGCAGCATGTGGAAGACTACCAGACCTCAACAATCAGTCCAATCTGACTATACCGCACGTGGTGAATCCATGCAAGGTGTCCATTTCTAGAAAGACGGAGCAAACACTGGGGAATGGCCCAAAGTTCTGCATGAACGTGAGACCTTCAAGGTTAGATGTGTTTTCCGCAATTCAGAGTATTTCGAAAGTGACGGGTCATGATGATAGAGCCACGTTCGTGGATTGTGCTGTTGATAGAATGGACAAACTGATGAATGATAGCTTTCGAACTGAAAAGAGAGATTTTCGTGTCATAAGCGCAGCCGTGAAGGAACTAGAAAGGGGATCGCTGCGTCTGCTGCAGACTGACAAAAGTGGTATGTTCGGTGTACTTCCCGAGACAGTGTTCGGAAGAAAGGCAGACGAAGCCCTCGGCGCACTCTTCATTGAATGGAAAGGGAACATTAAGAAAATTAAGAAGAATATTGTTGAAATCCTCAAGGAGGATGAGATGGATGATCTGGCAAAACGAGTAGTTAACCAAACGAGGTCTTCGCTAAGTCTAAAATTTTTTTGAAAGATCACAAACCGGATATGCCTTTTCGCACAGTAATCAACGAACTCGGAACGTGGCAGTGCAGCGTCTCGAAGTTTTTGCAAAGAGGGTTGAATGTAATACAACTGGAGGGGAGTCTTTCACTGAGAAATTCAGAGGCACTGATTGATGTTCTAGAGGGCTTTCATGGAAGACAATGCACTGTAATGTCAATGGACATTAAGGATCTATACTATTCGCTTGAGAAAGTGCGCTTGATGCAAAGAGTTCGGCAGGTGCTAGAGTTAAACCTGGTAAACTTTCAGTCCAGGACGGGCATCGCCGTCGACAGTTTCCTTTCACTTCTTGATTTGTACCTTCAAGCAACAGTTGTTGAATTTAATGGGCAGAAATATGTTCAAAGAGATGGAGTATGCATTGGATCTTCGGTGGCTCCGATGTTAGCAGAAATCTATCTCAACACCTTAGATAGTTGCGTAAGTGAAACACTTAAAGAAAATAACTTGAATGGTTGCATTGTTAAAAGGTACGTGGATGATATCTTTATTTGCGCTTTTCGAGAGAGTGATGCTCAGGGTTTAGAATCGATTATAAAAGCAGCAGCTCCGGAGCTTAGGTTTACAACTGAAAAACCTGAAAATGGAATCCTGCAGTTTCTAGATTTACGCGTACACGTCGAACAAGGTCTTTGTTGGGAATACGGGAAAAAAGCCGGAAAACCTGTGTTAAGTAGAAAGAGTTGCCACGCCAAGTCGGTTAAGGCAGGGGTAGTTAAGTCCTTAGTAACAAACGCGTTGAGTAAATCATGCGCTCATTTCATGAGTAGTGCTGTGAAAGAACAGTGGAGGAGGCTAGAATCCGCAGGATATGAAGAAGACTTCATTAAAAGACAATTAGAACTGAAATTTAACAACGAACCACGGGAAAAGGAAGCAAGAAAGAAAATAGCAGTAATCCCGTATTACCACGGGATTTCCCACAACCTAAAGGCTCTCGCAAAAAAGTTCGGCGTGGACGTCGTGTTCTCTGCAGATTTCAGAATGAGCAGTTTGACGCCCTTCCTGTCAGGCCACAAGGGCTGTCAGAAGGCCCATCGGGAACCTTCAGTTCCTTGTAAGGAGAGAGTAGTATATGAGATACCGTTGACATGTGGATTTAGGTACGTAGGACAAACCTCAAGATGCCTCAATGACAGGTTACTAGAACACAAGAGGAATGTACGCATGCATGCGGCGGACTCCGAAATAGCGAAACACATAGAGGAATGCAATAATTGTAAAGCGCATTGGTCAGAGACAGAGGTTCTGCATAACGAGCGAAATGACATTAAGAGGGTCGTTAAAGAAACAATAAGAATAAGTTCTATTGGAAACTGCATAAGCAAAGCGTCAATGCAACTTGGACGCAACTCCAAAAAGTTTCTCAGACTTTGAACGGACGCCGTCGGTACTTTTTTTTTTTTGAGGCCACCTGTGTATGTGTTTAGAGGCCACCTGTCTGTGTGTTTTTTTTTTTGTTGTGCGCTTTGACGCGACTGTTAGGTTTATTCGGGACTTATCTATCTCAAGGTCACTGCGATGTTCCGCAGTTTCCCTTTGTTAAGTCCTCGTGTATATGTGTATGTATATGTTTTTTTAGGCCACCTGAGTGTGTGTTTACAAACCACCTGTCTGTTTTTTTTGTTTTTTTTGTGGGTGTGTGCGCTTTGACGCGATTGTTAGGTTAATTCGGGACTTATCTATCTCAAGGTCACTGCAATGTTCCGCAGTGTCCCTTTGTTAAGTCCTCGTCTCAAGTGGGGTTGTTTTGTATCGTTTGTGCGTGTTCCATCCGGTTCGAGATGTCTGCAACAAAGGAGTTTATCTGTAGAGTGTGGTTGGGAAAAAAGTTCCGCGGGTACTTAAAGGCTGTTTGAGAAATAAATCGGTTAGCTGAGTTTGAGACGTTCTCTGTGTCTGTTCCTTCTACTGAAAGTTCTTCCAATTTCATCCACCGCAGTCTCAGGTGTAATACAACATGACCCTATTAGGGATTTTTCGTAGATCGTAAGCTGCGGACTGCAGGCACTGGTGGGCGCGTGGTCGATCCGGGTCCCACTGTGACGAGCTCTCGCTGGCTACGCAAAGTTCTTGCGAGAGAAATACGAAAGGTCCCTGTTATCTCGAACACCATACCAGTTTGAACCCTGTCTTTGTTTGAAGCGAGAAGCTGGTGGCGTATGATGTGCTGCCTTACGAACGCGTGGATGGGCCCAGGTTCAGACAACTGCGTATTGAGTGCAACCGACAGCATTGTGACCACTGAAGACTGTTTACGACGAGTCTTGCCATAGCAACGTGTAGAAGCCTTTCGTCTGAACCAGTCATAAGCGATCGTAACGCAGTCTCTTGCACTCAAAAAGCACATGTCTGAACCAGGCATCAGCATGCGGCAGGAGCGAAACTCCAATCTCAGTAACAGCTGTGCTTTCGATGCAGTCCTCCTGTGCGTCGTACACTCTCAAGAAAAAGGGTGTATCGTTACACCCTTTGTCCCATATAATACACCCCAAACCTTCAATTCGACGTACAGCGCCCTACAGTCGAACAGACGGCCCGAAATTTTACGAGGGGCTTGATAGCCGTGTGGTACAACTTATTAAAATACCTAATGTATGTTTTACTGACTACAAAAAAACATAATCGGGGTTTTCTTGGCCCTACTGTAAAAACTCGGTGTTTTGTTTATGTGGTCTTTGATACGTACTTTAGCTATTTAAAAAGTTATATCGCATCGTTATCAAACCCCTCGTAAAATTTGGGGCCGTCTGTTCGACTATAGGGCTCTGAACGTCGAAATGAAGTTTTTGGGTGTAATATATGGGGCAAAGGGTGTAACGATACACCCTTTTACACCCTTTTTTCTTGAGAGTGTAGATTACCTGTCTGCGACCCTTGGACGACGATTCCCGGCAGAAAACAGGACTCGGCGTTTGCTTTGTCTTCGCAGAGTTCACGTGGAAGCGGGTAACGTCGCGGTCATTCTTGATGCTTGCCGTGCTGGTGGTGGCCGAGTCGGTGCCGCAGTTCGGCAAGGTGCTTCCGCTGGTTGGCTCGGTCGTGGCGGGACTGACCACCTTCATCCTGCCCTGCGTCTTCTACTACAAGCTGTGCAGCGATACAAAACGGGAGTGGCCAGAAAGGTCCGGTAGTTTCGCCTGCATGACGTGGCACCTCGTTAAATGGCCTCGTGAGAGCACGCTCAGCGATAAGTTGCCTACAATTTATCTTATAACTATAAAACGAGACGTACAAATTGGCGTCTGCATATACACGTCTTAAACATTAACCGAATGTGTGTTTATTCCGTACATTCCACCTGAGAAAAATAAAATGTAACGCCCTTTTCGAAAAAAAGGCAAACAAACTTACCCCGAGTCAACGGCGGGCATGTTCGCAGACGATCAAGTGAAAAGACTTGATTTAAAAGAGGGGTCAAGTGAAACAACAGAGAACGTTTGCAATTTACTGGCAGAGGCCTACTGGGCGGACAGATCGCTAGTGCGCATGCGTTATGTTGTGGTGAGTACAGAAGGAAAACGGGCGGAAAGGGCAGACACGCCCGCAGACAACCAACACTTTCGTCCCCTCCCTCGCAGCTCCTGTTGCACAAGTAGGTTAGCACCAAAAAAACACAGGGACAACGAAGAAGACAAACAGAGGCGCACACGCACCTAACTTTTATTTGAAAACAAAAAGACTCATATATATATATATATATATATATATATATATATATATATATATATATATATATATATATATATATATATATAACGAAAGGAGAGGAGTTCCAGGAAAGGCCTTTTACTTTACCAACGTTTCAAGCGGGGACCGCTTTTCTTCAGGTTAGGATGGTGTATCAAATGTCCTCTTCTTCTTGTTAACGTTCGTGTGGAAAAGGAAGAGGGACTATGAAGGGTATTAAAAATATTCGGAACGGGAGCAACAAAAAATCGTAATCTTTGAAATTAGTAATTATAAACAATAGTAATTCAATTCATTAAAACTAAATAAATTGATTTGCAGTATTTGCTACAGTCTTTGTTACAGTTCTTAAGCACAATCACCCCCGAGCAACCGGAGCGCACACAAAAGTAGCAATGAGGATGTGTTCGGGATTAACACCGCTTCGAGAGCGGAGATCTAGACAGCGCAAAAGTGCCGTGGCGGTTTTTTATGAAGTATTTGTGTCGGATTCTAATTATGCTTACGCGCCTAGGAATTAAACACAGTGGAAGGATTACCACGGGACGCACGCTCACGAGGATGTTCACGAGAGGCGTGGAACGAGCTCACGATGGCAAGCGCCTTTGGCGCAACAATGTAATCGACGCGCTCGGCTCGCACAGTCCGTGCAGAACCAAAATAATTGTGTGGCTTCAGCCCTACACAGACCGTGGCAGCCAAGTGAGTATGCCTGGACTCGCATTAATACCACAAGCAACCGAATTGAATTTGTGGATGAAAAAAGCCTCCTTCAACTCTCTGTCGTGATCAGAGCTAAATCCAGATTCAAGAAGGATTATACGTATTTTTTCAATGCTATGCTTCTTAAGATTCATGTGTTTCGAGAACGGGAGCGTGGGTAAGGACTGGACATGAGACTTGTGATTATTGAAGCGCAACCGAAATGAAGTACTGGTTTGTCCTATATAATCCATGTTACATACTGTACAGCGTAGAAGATAAATAACGTTACGCGTACCGCAGTTGAGGTTTCCAGTGATTTTGAAAGAGAAGTCAGAGTTCGCGCTAGTGACAAGATTGGTGGTTTCTACATATTCACAAATCTCACACCTGGGCGTTTGGCAAGGTCTACAACCAGAAACGTCAGAAGTCCTATTTTTCGAGTGCACCAATATGTCCTTAAGATTTCTACCTCGTCGATATACCACGCGTGGTGATACCGGAGGACATTTGATACACCATCCTACCCTGAAGAAAAGCGGTCCCCGCTTGAAACGTTGGTAAAGTAAAAGGCCTTTCCTTGAACTCCTCTCCTTTCGTTTCACGTCCAACCGGCCCGTTGAACCTCGTCACCGTGTATATATATATATATAGCCGTGGCATAACAAAGTCATGGTGAATTCCGGTGTAACCCCCGTAACAAAAAAGAGTACTCATTTGCCGATAAGGACAGTGTCGTGTCACCTATACATTTGACGCTCTTTGCTTTGATTTCAAAAGCCTCATGCAACTCTCTAGGAACCCGATCTAGCTACCTAGCCAGAGACCTCCTGTCGCTAAAGGATGGGCCACATGGGCAACGATTGCAGTGAGTGGCATGATGTCCCAACGGGGTAGCTTTCGTGGCCGCTGGATGCTCGCGCGCACGATCATTGAGGCACCTGCCTTTCTGATATAAGAAGAGCCGCATGGCAAGGGTATTCGTACGCTACTCCGGTAGTGCACTCTGTGTTAAGCATATAAAATAGCGCAAAGAAGACAAGGACAAGAAGTATACAGGACAGGCGCTAACGTTCAACTAGGTTTACTCATTAAGAGCAAGCATATATATACACACGACAGGCAAAGCAGCACCACAAAAGTTTATTCATTCTGTACCCAATTATTCAAAACTGAAATTCAATAATATGAATTTGGCTCGCATTAGCCGATACATTGCAACACGTGCGGCTGTGTTCCGCGACTTCAGCAGATAAGTATACTGGGGAGAAGCCGAGAGACGGTCGCTCGAAAGCCATTGGAAGCATTCCTTATCAAAAAAAGTGCGACAGCATGGGTCAGCGACACTACTATTGTACATACTTCATAATAATGAATTTCAGTTTTTAATGATTGGGTACAAAATTCATTAACTCATATGTGGTGCTGCTTTGCCTGTCATGTGTATATATATGCTTGTTTTTTCTGAGTAAAACTAGTTGAAAGTTAGCGCCTGTCCTGTATACTTCTTGTCCTTGTCTTTTTTGCGCTATTTTATATCTTTAACTAAGATGAACCAGCCAGCCCAACAACGTACCCTTCTGCATGGACTCCGTGTATTGGGTGCGGTGCCTGGTTTTGCAAGGACCTGTACAATCACTGGGATTGTTGATTCTACGGCACAACCGCGACAACTTATTGGGTGCTGAGAAAACCAAAGGTACGTCGTACCGAACGGCAACTTTCTTGATATTAGGCGTGACGGTGTGCATATAAAACATTAAAAGCGGGCTCGTCGTATTCCTGTCGAGGGGTTGCCTCTGTATGACTTTAATTTTCTTTATTAGGCTTTCTGCCACCACAACCAGAGTGCACTGAAGAAAACCCGCTTCATCTAGCCGTTGCTCCTCGAAACTTTCTTGTGCACTGTGTCTGCAAGATTTTTTGAGGGCCGCCTCTAGACACACAGAGGCAATGCTTCTTTTTACTATTTTTGAATAGGCGGAGTTAAATGGACGTATAGCTTTCTTTGAACGCGGCTCATACATCCAGCGAACATGGTCATTCTGTAGACTTAACATGAGATCCAGGAACTGCAATCGTCCATCGTTAGGCTCCTCATGAGTGAATTGTAAGCCAGCACAACATGACCCAAACACCTCCAACACCTCCGTCACGTCCCTAGTTCGTGTGTCAACTTGTTTACTCAAAATGAAAAAGAAAATATCATCCACAATCTGAAGACTTTGAACCTGGTCGAGTCCCGTAATTCCTCTGAGGTGGCTCTTCCGCAGACACTTAAAAGAATGTTGCACAGAACAGGCGCCACATAAGAGCCGATGCAGATGCCCCTCTTATGCACACAGAGATCTCCTTCAAAAGAAACAAATGTTTGCTTTCAGCAAAAAGTCAGGAGCTCCAGAAATTGTTCGATGCTAGTTCCACAGGAGCTCTGGAACGGAAGAATACTGTAATGTTCAATGCACTCTCTGACAGACAAAAGAAGGGGTTCGTGAGGCACCCAATAAAAGAGGCCTTCTTCGTCGACAGAGAGTTCTACTCGCATTGCCTGCGCACCCTCTCTAAAAAAATTGATGATGCATTCGAAGTGTTCCCCGATGTACGGATCGCGCAACTCAAGAGCGGTCAAATGTTTACACAGGAAGCCAGCAACATGAAACTGCCATGAATTCCTTTCGGTACAATAGCCCTAAAAGGGACAACGATTTTATGGGTATTTGCAGTGAAGAAAATGTCCAGGTGTAGTTTCTTGCTGGCTTTGACACTTTTAAGCAGCCCAGGCAGTTAGTTCCAGGACACTGCAAATCTCTCTCTCTCTCTCTGTATATATATATGTGTGCGTGCGTTTGTGTGTGTGTGTGTGTGTGTGTGTGTGTGCGTGTGTGTGTATGAATGTGTGTGTGTGTTTGTGTTTTCAAATGAAAGTTGGTTGCGAGTGCTCCCCTGCTTGTCTACTTCGTTGTTCCTTAGTTTTTTGGGGGTTTTTTTTGGCGCTCACCTCCTTGACCATGAACGAACTGGCCCGAATTGCCACTTTAATGCTCGTATTACAAACACGGTTCATAAACCACGTGACCTCGGTCGAGCTGCTGGAAACATCCTGTAACCTATCCACACTAAGCAATTGCAGCAGCTTGTGGCGCCATCTCGCGATAGGTGCAGCCAGCAAACGAAAGAGTGCGTTGTCTGCTCGTTGCATACATCGCAGCTCTGACTTAAACTCAACTAATGCCAATGACGCAGCGTTGTATCAAGCTTGTACCACTCATATGTAGCGTGAAGTCAGCGCTGAATCAACAAGGTCTGCGCTATTTCGAAAGCATGACTAGAACCGCGCTGTGGTGACGCTGCGCTGTAAATACGTGTGAACAGGCTTTAACGCTCCTGAAAAGTTTTCAGACCAGGATAAATCTAAAGCCGCAGTCACACGGCTCATGCACCTTACAAAAAATTTCCGGTGGTCTATAAAAATCATATCAACGACTCCTTCAACTTCCTAACCATCACGTCGTATCGGCAATTTTCTTTCAACCGAAGTCTATAGTGTACAAACCATAGAAATTCTATCTAAAATTTCTATCCCCACGTGTCAATAAACTTTTTGTCATCATTTTTCTATGGAAATTCTATAGACTAGAATCGATAGGATAATAAAATGCAGTGCGAAGAAACGACATCATACCCAGCTAAAACCTTTTTGCAGAGGCATTTTTTTTCTTTTGTCGAATAGTTTTTTTTGTAATGCTTTATAGTTGGAGATGCAGTTCATCAACCCTTATGAAGCACACTTCGTATGAATTGTGTGCAAAGACATAATCAAGATACTTGTAATTTTTTTATCTTTCGGAATGGTTCTCGTTCAACTGATTGACTTTCAATTGTAGGGTATATACAGAAGTGGAGCAGTCAACACTATTGACTTACCAGTGTTATGAGTGGTACGTGGCAATAAAAAAACGAGTGCTACGTGGCGTGTGTATTTGTGATATCTGCGTATGTGCACACGAAAAGTGAAGAGCGCACGTTTCCGTGAATGTATCGTGAAAAACTAAAATTAATATTCAGAATTATTTTTTTGCGATGAACCTATTGCTTTTGGGGAGGGGACAGAAACGTTGCTAAAATATTTTTCCATACAATTTCTATACTAATTTCTACACACTAAGTTCAATAGAAAGTCTACAGAAACAAAACGGCAGCCAGGTTATATACGGTGGATAGAGAAGTTGACACATTGTCTTTAGAACATCTGCAGCCTCTATACACAATTTTCTATAGATACTTTATAGAAAGTGGATAATATTTATATGAGGGACATCACGCAAAAATAGTTGGTGTTCGCCGCAAACACGATGTCGGAGTAACCTCGAACATGCCTCACGCATGTTCAAAGCCAATGTGATAAGGAGCAACACGACTCAGAATTATGTATTAAAAGTGTTAGCGCGGCTTAAACACTCCAGTTTTTACTTTCATCCGAAGTATAGTCCGCCCTCGTGTCGTTCGTCTTTCAGGAATCTACCGCTCTGGGAGAAGTCGGTGCTCGTGGCGATTGTGATCGTGGGAGTGATCGGGACCGTCGCTGGCACGGTGTCCTCGGTCAAGGACTTGCTGGCTCCCGGCTCGTTCGCCCTGCCCTGCTTCATCAGCACGGATGTGGTCATCTGATTTCTTCGGAGCTCGGACGAAGCGCGCTGGATTGACCACAGGTCATTTCCGGACGCCGGATGCTCAAAGAACTGCTCGGGCACCCTCGGGCCACAAACGGCTCTTGTATCTCGCTTCCCAAGACCGCAGCAAACGCTTCGAAGCGATGAGACCGACCGAGCTGCGCTCAAAAGCACGACGTCACAACAATCACCGTTATTTTCGTGCGTTTGTTCTCACAAACAAGACCACAAGAGAGCAGAGTCTGCATTGGGACTTGGTGTTTTTTAGTCTTTAAGCTTATCTTTGTGTGTCGTCTACCTTTTGACTGCACTATAAACTAATGTGAAACGAAGCATACAGGGTGTTTTATTTATAACATTACAGATTTGCTTTACAAAAAACATGAAAGCTGCAGGTGCGTTATACTGCTACAGCCAGGAAGACATAATAGATAATGTTATTTGTCACGATAATTTGGTCTATCACTGAGCTAGCGGTTTCACATGCCGCTCAGCAAATTTCTCCTTGAAACCGTACGTTTATTTTCACTAATAAAAAACTGAATGAAGCATTGTTGTTAGTCATTCGACTAATTGTGACGATCTACCTCTACATTATGTGCCCCTGGCCGTATAACTCACCTGCGCAGGCCGCATTGGTGTAGTTTTCATGGCTTTTTAAAACACTAAAGTGTAAACCTTCGAAAAAGAAAAAAAAAGCACCCTAGGTATAGTCGTTAGCAGGTTAAGAGTTCAGGGAAGCTCCTCCCACCTCTTTCCCCTTCAGCAGAGCGAACGCTGGAGAGGAGGCAGCCTCCTTTCCAGCCTTCGCTCTGCTAAAGGGGAAAGAGGTGGGAAGAGCTTCCCCGAACTCTTAACGGTGGATTAAATACGTCACGACCGGAGGCCAGCGCCGCGTAAGATTGGACGGGAGGGCTAGACGAACGCTCATGACGCCTCACTCGTCGTGTTCCCTCGGTGTCCCGCGCGGCCTCCGGTACGTGACGTAGCAAATCCAGTACCGCGGCCTTGCTATTTAAAGAGGTGTTCCTTTTTTGGCCGGGCGCACGGTGTAGCCGGGTGCCATCTAACGGTGCTTTGACGGCACGCGCGCACACTGTCGCTGACCTCGCGGTGTAACTCTACAAGCGGGTCCTTTCAAGCCGGGGTCGCAGTGCTCGCACATCATAACATAGCTTCCTCTATACTCCCAAAACCTGGCAGTTAGAAAACGGAGCCATAGAGTGGCCGGTTGCAGATTTGGAGCGCGAGGATCTGGTAGCACAGAGCATCAAAGAGCCATTTCTCGGGGAACCTGGACGTCAGCGCACAGCTTTTGCAGCGGCGAGGATCCGAAACACACTTGTTCACTCGGGAGAAGTGTGCTTCGGCGTCTCGCCGCAGCGGGGCGCCAGTCACGTGGCTCTCCTCTCACCCGTTGTCTGCCGCTCCACCTTTTCCATTTCGGCGGCCGCTTCTCGTGGCGATCTGCCAGGCTTTGTCTGTATATAGTAGGCTATGATCATACAAGAGTCCCGGCGTTCGCTGAAGACACGACGACAGAATTTCCTGTGGGCACGCCTCGAGTACGCTCGAAGTACGTTTGCTTTATACGCGTACGTATGAATGCTTCGAACATATGTCTCCCGACAGCCTTCATATGACACATGTGGTGGGACCCGTCCCGCAAGGAAGAGGCACGCCACAACACGGTGTCTGCCGACTTTCTTTTTTGCATGATGAATTGCGCCGGCCGGCCCGGCTTTGAGTCCCCGCAGGAATTTCCCGGGCTGCGACTTCTGGATCGCAAACTGGAACCACCGCCAGAATCATCAAAGAAACATCTCGCATGTGAGCGACAATGACGCGGGTGTTAGTGAAGTAAGCTCACGCTCAAGCCCTCCGGTGTCCTCCCGGATCTGCCGAATGGGAAAGGAAGCCTCTGCAGGTGTTTTACTTGCAGCCGTCGAGCGTCGAGTGACCGTGCCGGAACCAGTGTCGAGCGCGAGCGTACAACTTTTCGGAAATAACAAACAAACGCTGCAACTGAAAACGCGGCGATTCTGTAGTCACCCGGGAAGAGAACGACAGAGAGGTCTTTGCCATTTTCCCGCCTCCAGCGCGTGCTTCCCGTCTTCGATAATACTATGGCGTTTCGTGAAGGTCGAGGGTTCAAGGTGAAATACGAAGCTAAGGCCTCGAAACACTTCCTTTGTTTTCTCTTCTGTGATTCTAGCTCTTGACAGACTCAACGACCAGGGTTCACGCGCATGGCAAAACACCAGGTGCAGGGGACAAGCGCTCGCATGACGCCCGGCGTCGTAAAGAGACACCCTCCAGACGAAAGAAAATATTTCCTGGAAAAGGAGAACAAGAGGGACAAAGGACGAACACAAATCTCCAAACACAGCTAGGTGACCGGTGCGCGACCGATAAAATCTGCCTTGGTCCGGGTATCGAATCCCGACCTCTCCTTTCCAGTTGAGCGTTCTACCAACCGAGCTAACCAGTAGTTAAACGTCAATAGAGCAAACTGGTTTTATCAGCTGCTACCAGCCTAACACCAAAAGGGAGAACGGCTTGCATTTTAAGGTTATTATTATATTGCAATGAAATGCAAAGGTGCAAGCGAGCTAGACAAGAATGACAAAAATAATCTCTGAAAAGGGGAACGTGTAACTCTTGAATACAGAGTCCAGGCAACATTCTAATAGAGTTTTAGTTAGTCTACACAAAGGAGTAAAGGTAGCTCTCCCGAGAGCGTCCTTAATCTCTGTTAACAAGGAGTTTAGGCAACAAATCATCATAGACGTATAGTCACTCAACACAAAGGATCGAAATTAACTCTCAACAAAGAGTTTATGCAACGGTTCTCACAAAAGTTATGGTCACTCTACAGGAAGGAGTAAAATGAACTCTCAAACTCATGCTTCAAACAAGTAGCCCTGACTCCTTCGCAAGAGTGCTGACGTGACTCTCTATAGAAGAGTTAGGTGAATACAGGTATGGGAGAGACAAACATACACTCCTCTGTTGAAGAGTAACAGTGACTCCTTATAGAGAGTGTGGGTTGTGACAAAACCAGATACCCTCCAAAAGAGGTCAAGTTGACACTCGTCGACCCTTTTTTCTTTTAAAAGCATACAAAGCTTGCAAGTTTTGGAATTGCTGGGTACTGACGGTTATTTCAACTTACTGGTTACTTCGAACTACTGCTTCTCAGGTGTGAAACTAATACGGTGAACCGAACGCTCGTGGCACATAAAATCCCGGCATGACCGCGAATGACGCTACTTGAAAGCTATGCATAGGCCATAGGGCGTACAGTCCTCGGATATTACCACTCTCGGCGACGTTGTTACGAGCAGACGCCACCAAGCGGCAAGGCTCTCAACTACAGCACCCTTGGCCGTGCATGAACTGTTGGCGTCACAAGAACGATATACGCACTCCGCTTCTCGCTAGCCGACGTTTGAAGCGAAAGGCAGATAGTTCGCGCTTACGTCATTTCACTTCCGCGCCCTTTTAAAAAGGACACTGATTTTTTTTTTTAAATATGTTTTTATATGAAACACCTTGATGGGACACGTATATTATTAACACTTCTACCTGGAAAAAAGTTGTTTTTGTATTTGCATTGTTAGATGCAATTTAGGCGCAGAAAGTGGAGGTTACAGCCCGCTAAGCTCGCCCCGTGCTTACGGAGTGCTTGCATCTCTCATTGGCTGAAAGAGATGACTGGCGTGTGAAAGGCTGGGCTGTAAAATTGTATCTCCTGGCCCTAATAGTGTTTTAATGGACGATTTATTTACGTTTGAGAACCCGATCAACCCGGATAGAGTAATTATAATTTTCAGAAGTATTCTGAAATTGCTTCTTCTGCTTTGATTTGGAGATCAGTAACAAACATGGCTACCGGTGTCTGAGGAGGCGCTGAACGAGCTTAGCTCGTTGAGCTCGTGTATATTTTTGAATGCGAGTCGTTTTGAGTTCACAGGCGTGCTTAGAGGCAGATCTCATCAACTGGTGTAGCTTGCAGCAACCAATTGTCGGCAAGTACGCGCCTACGAAAGCGCTGTGTGGGTGCTTGTTTTCGTAGTGGGACAGCGCCTCAACCTGGCGTCCTACATGCTGTTCACTATGCGTGTCTGGAAAACTCAGGCTCGGATAAAAAGTGGGCATGAAATCGGCGTCCTGCACGTAGCAATCTCAGACTTTCTGGCTCGGGGAAGTGTACTTCAGCAGGTCTGTTCTGTCGATGCAAATTGAGCAAAGTGTAGTACCGGTTATGTATAAAATGGCGCTAAAAACTCAGCCGTGGTCAACGGCGAACCGCGACGCAGACGACCTAGTCGTATGACAGGGCACGTTTGGCGCACTTATTGATAGATGGCGTCGGAAACAGCGTCGGAAAGAGTAGCCGACCAGCGAAAGAAAGCAGACAATACGCAAATGAAATCCTTATGCAGCAAAAGTGCCGTTGGCACCGCTATAACGCAGCCGCATATTTGTTTCTTTAAGTTTTGTTATTATTGTCCTCGTTTATTTTTACCCCAAAGGTAAGCATTACAAAAAGATTACGTTCATTTGAAAGACGAGGGTCGCGACGGTCTCGATTTGGAGGTATGGCGTTACTCATCCATAAGTGCGCCAACGCGCACCACCACTGGACTCGGTCGTCTGCGTGGCCGTCCGCCTTGACCGTGGCAAGTTTTCTGGCCTTTTTTTTTTATTGCAGACAAGGAGTATGTTTTGTAATTTTCCAGGTAAGACAGACTTGTGAAGTATACATTTGACAAACGGTTTAGATTCCTCTGTGCAGGGGCTGATTTACGGCCCATTTTAGATCGAGCCTGGGTATTTCTATCTGTTGCTTGATCTGACTGATTTTTGTGGTTTGAAAGTGTTGTTGCGTGGGAATGCGTATGTCGGTTCCCGTAGGCGGCCCCGCTGCTTTCTTTAATTGTGCAACTGTCGTGGTTTCGACCATGGTTTCAATACGGAGATGATAATCTACATGTAAGAATATGCGCCATTATGGCCGGAGGCAATCGTGCGTTCAGCTAGTATCAAGTTTGTCAAGGTATGTTCCTGCCATTTCGCTTCGAAAAGCAAGTAGCTCTCAAGTATCTGCAGCACCTGGGCTGCCAAAGCGAATATTTTAGGTCGCGTTTTAATTCTGCGTTATTACGCCAGAAATGTACAAGTTACTCAAAATGTAATTAAGTCATTTTACTGAGTATTGACTTCAAATACCTGAGTAGATTAGAAAATGTTCTATGGAAAGTAATTAAGAAAATTATTAATTACCGTAAAAAGTATGAATGACCTTTGAAGTTACTTTGAAGTTACTTTTTATATGTTTTGTTATGGTAAAAAGAAAGTACATAGGTTTCGATCCGTTAGCGAAATTGTGCAAGTCAGGTATGGATCGGGTTGTTAATCAAAGAAATGCTTAATAGCAGGTTCTGCTTCTGCGTGCCTCGCTATTTTGTACTTTCTTGTTTCTTTGGTCAGTTATGTACTTCAAATGTGTCCTTTCTACTTTGAGCTTTAGCACTGCCTGAGCTTGATTTTTAGACAGTGCTCCTTGCTTACAGTGTTGCGTGAAGTACATCTAAAAAAGCACTTGAAGTAAAGTACAAAGTAAGTTAGAGGCTGTGTACTTCAAGTAAAGTGGTAAGTACACCGGGTGCAATGTACTTGAAGCAATGTATATAAATTCAATATATTTTAAGGTAAAGTACCAGTACTTTTAACACAATCTTTCATAATGCCCTTTTCATTCCTTATACAGTGTTTCTTTAACTGGTACGCATTGCTCCAGAGGTAATCGAGCGATCAGTTTTTCTCGGAAATGGCAGCAAATATTGTATATAGTCAAGTCACCACAGAGTAGTTGTTTTTCTCGCTGACGAGGTTTTGATACAATCAACTTATAAGCCACTTATTTGCATCGGTCTTATAGCCGACAATACTTCTCAGAGAATGACCATGACGTCTCGAAAGAGCGCGATTTCGCACGACGATACGCCATTTATTGTTTGCGAATTCGGGGAATGCACATTGAAGTCGGCACTTTTACTTTCCTGAAAGTACAAGTACATGCCCAGAAAATGTGCTTCAAGTAAAGTACAAGTTTTCTACACAGTAGTACTTTAAGTACCATGTATTTAGAGTACTTCCCAACACTCCTTGTTTATTATTTTGTATATAAAAACGTTGGGGGAATAACTAAGGGTTTCTCGAACCATCTTCAAATCTTTGAAGACCTGCATATTCAACTGTTTTGGGAGGAAAGGCAATGCAAAAACCTTTAGCCTTTCCACTTTGGTGAAGAAGGAAGACCAGCGAAGCTGTACTACGGTGGGAATGAAGTAATGGCCGGCTGCAAGTCGGCAAGCCAGAGTGGAAGGGCTCGAAAGGTTGCGCCATCTATGAGCGACGGCGGCAAGCGGACAACCGGCAAACACAACACTCTGGACAGCTACTGCCATCTATGAGCGACGGCGGCAACCAGAGTTTTGTGTCGACATTTCTTTGCGGGGGACACGATCCTGGGGAAACTAGCCCTTAACAGCTCCGCTGTAAAAGGTCCCCTTTGCGTTGTCCTTTAGCACGCGATTCTCTATACAGCACAAACTATGGGAGCACCAGGATGAGCTTCTGAGCAGGTGCTGCATTTTGTTGCCTCTCTTGAGTGAGGCTGTGTGTGCACCCCCTGTAGTTGGCGAGAGTTTCTACGTTGGGGAGTAGTGGGAACCAGCCCTTTCTTCGAATAGGTCAAGTCTCTGAGCTTCGGACACAAAGAAACGCCGCCTTCAGCGCTAATTTCGCAGTTACTCGGCCCCTCTTGCGTCGTGCCTGTTCGCTCCCCGCGCTTTGTAGCAGTGTTGTTGCAGAGGGGAAGGGGGGTGCCGGAGAAAATATTGGCGGGTTTCGACTCTCCAACCCATTTTCTTCCGCCCTCCCCTTCCTACAACACATGCTTCCCCTTTGAAAATATCAGCTGATTTCCCAACATCTTATCACTTTGTGAAGGAATGTTTGTTGATAAAACAAACTACCAAAATTCGAAAGTAATTTGTGTAATTTCAGTAGAAGCTACTCAAAAAAAGTATTTAAAGTAAACTATACCATCATCGAAATAAAAATGTAATTCAAAGATACTAAATTACTCAGAAAAGTAGTTAAAACTACAGTAACTTGAGTAGAGTAGGTGAACTACGTACAAGACTGC
>JAZHYW010041165.1:0-15589 GCA_037355805.1 Ixodes ricinus | reverse complement strand
GTTGCTGGGTACATCAAGATTGCGAAACCTAAAATGGCGTTTCATTTACGTGAATGTGATATTGAGGCAGTATGTCAGGAGTTCGAAGAAAGTGATAAGCGCATAAATGCCCTCATCTATGATGACTATGCCAATGCGCTTCGGCAGGCAATCACCACACGGTCGATTATGAGAGGCTCAAGCGGAAAAAGACGGCTTGTACCGTGGTGGGATGCTGAAATCCGGAAATCCATCCAACGCAGGCAAGATGCTAACCGAGACCATCGCCAGGCGCTGCGGACGCTTGGAAAGCACCGGAGACTCTGCGACTTGGGAGGAATACCAGAAGCTCAAGGCAATAACACAATCTATCGTCGAGGAGAAAAACAGATACATGATCGCAATGTGATGAGAGATATCAGGAAGGGTGGCAAAAGAGCCGGAGAGAAGTTCTGGCGCTATATTGGAACACTGGGTGGAAGAGATAATCTTCCCAACTGATCGATGCCGAAAATGGAGGTGATAGTGCACAACGTTAGAGCTCTGGATGAACACCTTCACAATCTTTGGGACGACAAAGGATTTCCATGGTAATGAGAGCGTGTCAGCAGGAGGCCCGTATATCGCAAGATCCACCGCTACCTAATTTGACGAGGACAACACTACCATCGTGGGAAGAGTACAGGTCGCACGCGCTCTCGCGCGGTTGAACGGCGGCACTCGCCGGGCCTGGACGGAATCCCGGCCAAGGTACTCGAAAGCGCCTGGGACCCGACGCTCAAGAGCAGTTGGCCCACTTCTTCAGTCGCAAATGCTGCGGAGACGACCCGATCCCCACTGACTGGAGGCGCGGTCGAGTAACCTTCATCCCGAAAAAAGGTGGAAACAAGCAGCTCTGGCGTGACTACCGACCGCTCACCGTCACGGCAGTGTGCATAGCAGAGTATTCGCGACTATCGTCAACTGGCGGATCACAGCATGGGCTGAGGGAGCCGGCGTGTTTACGGAACCGCAGAACGGGTTTCGAGTTGGCCGGCGGTTGGACGATAACTTATTTACATTGACCCAATGCATCGAGATAGCGCGAGCGGAGAGGCGACCTCTGATATGCTGCTTTCTGACATCGCTAAAGCTTGCGATTGCGTCCCTCACCTAACGCTGTTGGAAAGGCTGAGACATCTTAATATGCCCCAAACATGTGGTGAGGTTAATCCGTCAGTTATACGACGGCAATGTTGTGACAACATCCTTCAATGGTGTGACATCAGGCGAGGTCACAGTTGGAAAAGGTTTACGACAGGGCTGTCCGTTGTCGCCGACGCTATATATGCTATATGCCTTTAGCATGGGAAAAGGCCTTAGAAGACACTGGCATTGGTTTCACTCTGGAACACCGTCAACATGGTGATATTGTAGCGTGGCGACTCCTGGCCTTGCCTCATGCTGATGACCTCGTGCTGATGGCCGACAGTGTGGAAGACATGAGGACGTTGCTAGTTGCCTGTGAAACTGCAGCGGAACACCTCCGACTTCGCTTCAATGCTGGCAAGTCAGCGACAGTCATTTTTTCTGGCGAGGAGTGCAATCTTGGATCGCTCATCCCGCAAGGCTCATCCATACCTCTTCACACCGAGTACAGGTACCTCCCCAGGCAGCACACCGTATTGGGCCAACATTGGATTTGATGTGGCAAAGAATGGCCCAACAATGGCCCAATGAGCCATATGTTTTCCAATATTGGAATCACATTGGACAATAATGGACTATCAAAGCCAATGGTTTTCCAATATTGGTAATACGTTGGCATAGGCTGGTCAACATTGGACTGTCAAAGCCAATAGCTTTCCAATATTGGATTAACGCCGGCATAAGCTGTCCAATATTGGACTGTCAAAGCCAATAGCTCTCCAATATTGGATATCGCCGGCATAACCTGTACAATATTGGACTGTCAGAGCCAATGGCTTTCCGATATTGAATTTAAGCTGGCTTAAGCTGGTGAATATTAAACTGTCAAAGCCAAGAGTTTTCCAATATTGGTGATATCATGGTATAGGCTGGTCAATATTGCACTGTCATAGCCAATGGCTTATCGATATTTGTGTCGCCTAGGCTATAAACCCGCGACCCTTTTTTTTTGCATTGCAGAGGTAGGAAAGTGGAAAAGAGTCATTCACGCGCTCGCTCGGGGCGAGACTTTTATTTCGCCAACTTCATGGGGCGTACGTCGCCGGTGCTTTATAACCGCGATCACAAATACGTCCTTAGCTGCCTATAGGACTATTGCAGTTTTTTTTGCCGGCTGCTCTTCTTTCGCATTGCCTTACCTCGGCGTTGAAAACTTAATTCCGTTTTTTAGATTTAATTATTTTTGTATTTTCTAGTGTATTTTGTATGTATATGCATTACGTAGCGTTAACGTCTTCTACTTTGTCCGTGCCCCTGCCATGTTTGTATTTCTTTCTGCGTGCTCTATTTTTTATATTTAATGTTTCTGAGCATATTTGTCATTGTCGACGCAGGTGTCGACAAACATAAAGCCGCCGCTTACGCCGCCAACCGAAGTGACTTCTACTCTCAGTTTTACGAGAGTCTATCGCGCTAGAAAGTCGTCTATTGGACTCGAATGAAGTCTCGAGAGAGCTGCTTCGACTGCCAGTGCACATGTCATCAGTGTAGGCAGAACAACGACGTAGCAATCGCGACGCGAGAGCATACTGCGCCTCCATCTGGCCGGCCGCGTTCGCTCTGCGGAAATGTTAGCGTGGTACTCTCGAGCCCCGTTAGCTTACTGAAGTTGGAAGACGCTACTTTGTCGTCGCGAATCCTTTGCCCTTCGAACGGTTGCGAAGCCATTGCGCCCGGCGTATCCTACGCAGCATCTTTCCGAAATTGTTCGCGCAGCATCGGAACCGATTCATCGTGTGTTGAAAGTCGAACGATGTGCTGTCCGTGGTGTCTTTTATGTGTAACTCTTTCGTAAAAAAAATTTGAAGTTTAAAAACGCGAACCTAACAGTGTACAAATAATTTTAAATTTATTGATAAAAAAGAAAAATATATATATATATATTTATTTATTTATTTGTGGACATCGTGCGCAAAAAATAGTCGCGCTTAGTTCTTCATTCTAAATTTTAATGTGAGTTATACGACGTAAAACATTGTCTTCAAACTTGCCCCGTTTAGAATCACTTTTGGGCTGGACAGCTGCTTTAGAAATTCAAAATCTGGCCTTCAGAAAGCTGTCCTGTTCAATCGGTATTGGCAGCAGGGTAGACGCTATGCGTGTTTTAGGCCAATTCTGTCTCCGGTTAGGGTCACGTGACTACAGTCTCGAAGCTCGTGATAAGGCAGAGCACGGAACCTGACTAAAAGCCCAAGGCCACGCATAACATCCACTGCACTATCAACCTTGGGTACAAGTGACTAATCCTCCGGTTGGGTTCATTGTTGAGATGGGCCTGAAGATTAGCCTTTGTAAGCGCACCCCCGTTCTGGGCTGCTTTCTTTCTACTCCTTCTCTCATTTTCTCCCTCTCCCTAAGCTGAAGGCGTGGTAGGCGGTGCGTACTCGCCGGACCAATCAGCCGTATACTTTTTATCGCTTGAATCCGCTCTCTGTGCGCGGGTAACGGCAGAAGCGTGATCACGTGGTTTGACGGATGACGCATTAGCCGCTTACAAACCCGGAATGCCTGCGAAGACCGGACATAGTTTCGCGTGCGATGCGGCCTGCGGGCCTGCTGTAGATTTCGCTTCTGTGGTAAATGTGGTAAATCTAGTTCTAGAGTTTGATCACCAGCAGCGCATTTCGTCTTAGTGCCAAGTGCGATCTTCAACATGCGGATTGCCAAGACCATGGATATTCTTTCGGCTGCGCCTACACACCGGTGATCTTCCTTTGTTGTGGGCATACATGTGACCACTAGCTTCGACGGACCGAAGACACAACGGACCGCCTTCTCTTCCATGTGAGTGACAAGGAAAACTTCTCCTGACCATTGGGGATAGGTATTCTTGCTACGCAATGTACGTTTTGTCCCTATCCGATGAGTTTGAACCGTGTCGAACTCTGTGCCAGGAATCTCCGACGAGTTCAACGTGTAATCCAGAGCGATCGGCCCGAAAGGCCCTGTACAGCGCTATTTGCAAGTGCTTTTTTTATTCTAATAGACCGTGAGAGACGTTCTGATTGTTTATTTTTGTGTTCGAAGTCATTTTTATTTATTTATTTTTTGTTAAAATATGGCTGTCTTCTTAGCGGTAGATGTGTGCTGTAGTAAAAAGTCCTCCCGGTATTTCCAAGCCGAATACCACAGAGCGTTGTGTAGTCCTTATTTGCCAAGGTTTGGCTTGTTGGGTGCGAGTGGAGTGTCAGTTATGTCACCGCGCTCTGCGAGTGTAATTGACCTTTTTCATAGTTTGGCCACGATCGTGGCGCGCCCTCGCGGGAATCGCTCGAAACACTTTTGGTGGCTCCGGGACCGTCTCTCCGTCGTCCGCGCCAGGCCTGGCGTGTCTCCCGGTCCATGTGTTTACGTGTGTTCTCTGGTGGCGTTGTTCCGTCTTTCACCATTCTGAACGTGTATTTCTGTCCTCGTTTCGCTTGCATATTTTCTTCGAAATGGCTGAGGACGACCTGGGGCCCTGATCTGAACACTTGGCGAAAAAGTCGGCGAGAAATACGGCGGCTGTGATTGGCAGGCGCCAAAGTCAAGTGCGACATCGGCCAATCGCAGCCGCCGATTTTCTCGCCGAATTTTTCGCCAAGTGTCTAGATTAGGGCCCCTGGAGGATTAACAAAAGCCACTGTTTACGATACAGAGGATCTCGTTCGTTTTTATACCTTCAAGGATGGACAGACCGCCGACGCCGCATCGGTTCCTACCATCGACTCGGAGTCACTTAATCGTCACTTCGGTGTCGCGTCTTGCAAGCAACTAAAGAGGGAGTCGGCTTTCAAGGCAGAGTCGCAGAGTGTTATGTGAGGAAAGTAATGGTGACCAGTTTGGATACCGACCCAACCATCCACCTTGTGCGGAGCTTGTGAGCTCCATTTATGAGGCCCGGCCACTACAAACAGCTGATTTTGCTCTCCTTGATCGCTTAATTAAGTTATTCAAGCTTATTGCGTCCGTCACTTCGCCGTCCTGTGTACCGCGCGAGCGCACGGGGTATCGCCGTATTCGGGAATGTGTAAACAAACTCGGACGGTGTGAAATCCGGGCGGTCTTGATATCGCAAAGGCTTGCCTGCACCGTCAAAAAGTAAGGAACGGTATGTTAGAAACAATCTCTCTTCGAATTCGGCACGTTTACGAACCTTCGACAAAGTGGGCCCAGCAAACAGGGGAGTTTACGGTTGGTTGCCAAGGCATTCCATCGTGGTTCTGTCTCCGTGAGGCTTAAATTCGTTTCGCACGCTTTAAATGCTTTGCCAGTGACGTGTTTTCTCTTCACTCTTAACATGGCAAGACGCGAATGTGTATAGCGCACGCTTGAAGAACGGAAAGCTTTATCTTGTTATTCTTTACTTGAGAACCGGCTATGGCATGATTACGTCACACAACCGCGTGTGCACATTCACTGTTAACGGAAATATAGTCAGAGTGCAGGCGAACTGGTGTAAGTTGAACATGATGGTAAACTTGATATACGAATACATGGAAGGAGAGAACATGGAGGACAGGGCGGAAACAGGACTTCTTTCAAGAAGTGCTTCCTTGATGTTTTATCCCTTCATGTATTCGTATCTATTCATCAACACACTTGTTTTCAGTTATTAAACCTGAGACTGGGGTAGGAAAAGGAAAACGCAAAGGAAGAACAGGCAACGTCTCAAGAGACGTTGCCTGTTCTTTTTCTGTCTCCTTTTACGTTTTCGTTTTCCTAACCAGTTTCAGGTTTACCATCATGTTCACATTTACTGTGTTTTAGTTAAAAGCAGAACGTCCCGCCATCACACTGATGACCCAGCCACCCAACACGGGGGATTCGCGTCCTAGGCTTTTGAAAGCAGGGCAAAAAGGGCGGGGTGTTTGACATCGGGTGCTTTCGTGCACCACCCGCAAAAGGCTGCTGAAACTCTATAAAATCTTGCATTTTAACCATTTTTGCTGTTATTTGTGCAACCTATAGCTGCATGGTGGTGAGGCATGACGACTATGAAGCCTAGCCGCGAGAAAAGCGGAGGAGTCGAGCCTAACCAAGCACTGTCCGAGCAACCGAGCGGACGAGAGAGCCACCAAAAATGGCGCCTTTCCCTTTCCTCCCCTCTCCCAGAGTCGGCGCATGCGCCTAGCGATCTCTGAAAAAGGTCAATTGCCAGTAGTTGTCTCTACACGAAAAGCTATTTTATCTGCGGGATTTATTTTTAAATTCTTCATTGATTCAAGCATCAAGTTCTGTTCAACTGTCATGTTGTTACGTATACCGGGGTATTTATTGAATTGTTAATTTAGTAGTGTGTTTGACACTGGTGAGCTGAAAAGGGAGGCCAGCGGTTGCATTTATAAATGAGTAATGCTATATGCACTACGTAGTGCGCTCAGACGGAAATTGCTATACGCACTACGCGAATCTCGTATAAAACGAATGGTCACAACGAGTTTTCTAAGCGGTGGCATAGCATAGGGGTTAAGGTGTCCGCTTCATACACAAGTGGACGCGGGTTCGATCCGCGGTGTGCGTACTTTTTTTTCTTTTCTTTTCTAGAGCATTTTGTTTTGTCGAGGCATTTGGCGATATTTACGACATTTTTTTTGCGATAAACGAATGTTGTCGACGAAACTTCGCAGAACTAAATGGTGTGGGACTCCCTTCCGGAGGTGCGATCGGGGACAGCGGGGCTTGGGTTGCCGGCTGGACGCCGCGAAGCGGCGTGTACTGGTTAGGTTTTGTAATTAGCAGCCGATACTGTCGCCGCGAAGCGGCGTGAACGCAGGCGGAGGGCTGTGTTAACGAGCTCCCCAGTGATACACGCGCAGTTCGAAAAGGGTGTCCCGAGCGGCATGAGCTCTCCGCGTAGTGCGTATAGCAATTTCCGTCCGAGTGCACTACGTAGTGCATATAGCATCGTCTTTATAAATTGTAAATATTATGGAGGCAATATGGGTACAACAATAACTACATATTTCCGTGCCGCAAATACCGTAAATCTTAAAAACGTTTTTTCTTCAAATCAACGTAGAAATATTGGTGTGAACTTAAATGGCGAGATTGTAATTCTTAAGACTTCTTAAAGCTAGATGAAAGGTTGAGGGACGCCATGATGTTGCAAGAGTAGAGTTAAGCAATTTATGAAATAACCTTCGTACTATTTGATTAATTTTTTAAACCACTATAAATATTTTAATCTAGATCGATCGAGCTCTGAGTAAGGACAAGTCGGACGAACAAAACAATAGTAAACGCCTGGGCCGTCTTTCTAGAAACAGCGTCTCAGCTGAGACGGGGGAAAGAAAGCACTGTCAAAGCCAGCGTACGAGCTGAACGGGACTCAAACCTCGACTCAAGACGCTCGCGCGTCCCAGCCTTTACAGTGCTTTCCTTCACCCAGTCTAAGCTGAGACACTGATTCCAGCAAGCCGGCCCCGGTGTCTTACCTGCGCATCTATTTATTTTAGAAGGCAGTACTAAGTTTTTTACATACAAAATAACGAAAAATAATTCACTGGAAAAGAAAGTTTATAATATGAAAAAGTAAACATAAAAAAGTCGGTAGGCCTTTCCGAGATTTTATACTTGCAGAGCAACTGAGCCGATTAATCGAATGGTTAATTAAAGGGCGGCGAATAATAATGAAGCTATGTTTTATTTTGATATTCATTATTGACAAGCGTAAGAGAGAACTGAGAGCCTCTGAAACCCTTCACCTGAATCCGAACCCCCGCTTCTGTCTCTTTCAGAATCCTGTGGCCAGGCCCCTGCGTGGAATCCCTTTGCCCAGCTCTTCACCCAGCCCTCTGCCCTGTCCACTACCGAGCGTGCCGCCGAGTCTGCCTAGGCCCCCCTGGTTGCACAATTTTTGTAAATCTTTTTATTCGATTTAAATAAATTATGAACTGTCAAACGTTATGAACAATTCATTTGCATGCTTTAATGATTTCTAAAGTGTCCAAATATGGTAAAATTGCTGCATTTATTAGATTTTAGTATCAGAAAGAAAACAGTGCTTGAGGAAAAAGGGCAAGGGACTTGCTTGGTTCTCTGCACTGTTTTTGTGACACTGGTTAGAACACTGACTGAAAAATGGCATCCAATAATGTCATAGACAATGGATGCAAAAAATAGCCAGTGTATTAAACTGGATGCCAATATTGGAATAGCCAATATTTAAGCCAATGTTGGAAGAGCCAGTGTGTAAGGCGCTGGATGCCAATGTTGGTTCAGCCAACGGTGAAACCTCTATGCCAATATTGGATAAAAAAAGCGCAAACCACGTTGGTCCAACGTGGGCTAGAACGTTGGCAAACCAGTGGTCCAACATTGGCACCAATGTTGGACCACCATTGGATCGGGTGGCGTTTTCGAAAATGCCAACGTCAGACCAATATTGGAACCATTTTTTGCCAACATTGGTCCAACGGGGGTCCAACAATGGTGTGCTGCCCGGGTCGGAATAACACTGTCGGCCAGAGAGGACTACTTGACTGAGCACCATGAGGGCCTCAGGAAGTCCACATGTAACTAAGCGGAACATACTGCGAAGGCGGAGCCTATGGAGCTGTGACCGGTACATTGTCACCCGAGAACTTTGGAAGGCTGTGGCTGTGCCCGGGCTGACTTTTGGGAACGCAGTCATATGCGTTCCTAGTGAGCTACGCACATATCTTGAGCGGCGCCAAGGGAGGTCGGACGGCAGGCACTAGGGTGTCATGGACAAGTACCCAATGAACTGGTAGAAGGCGACGTCGGCTGGTCTTCCTTTGAAGCGCGGGAGGCAAACAGCAAGCTTCAGTACTACACACGTCTCCGGTACATGGACGGAGACCGGTGGTTAGGGCGAGTTTTTATGTACATTCACTTGAAGCATATCAACTCGACATGGAGGAAGCGAGTCACTCGTCTTGGGACAAAGTTTAAGATCTTCTGCTTGGCCACTGAACCTCAAACAGAAAAGGAGTGGATGAGCACAGTGCGGGAGGAAGTGAAGAGGGTTGAGAGGACCGTTGGATGAGCGGCATGCTACAACACCATTCCATGCACATGTACGCGTCCCTGAAGACGGAGATTGCCCCGGTGACTTTCTGCGGGAACACACTGGGCAGTCGACTGCTTATTGAGGCCCGTGGTGGTGCCCTACGTACCCGCCTATACCGAAGCAAGTACGATAGCAGCGTGACTGACACGGTGTGCAGTGCGTGTGGAGCGGGCGAAGAGACAATCGACCACTTGCTGCTTGCGTGCAGGGCACTACACCCAACGCCTGTCGTGGGTGCCCGCTTGGAGCAGGCACTTGGTTTCACCAATGAATACACCCATGTAGTATGCTCCAAGCGGAGGCTCGAGGCATGGTGGCAGACTCGACTGAAAAACCGGGGCCTGACCAAGATGACCAAGGTGACCAAGATGGCCAATAGCCGCTGCCTTACTTTTGGCTGGAGGGGCAAACACTCACTTAAAACGACGGTGTCAGGTGAACTGATTAACGTTGACTGTGCGAAAGTGACGGTTGGCGAACTTTGGAGACACGTGCCAACCACTTCTCTTTCGTTGTCTTTTTTATTTCGTTTTTCTTTTTGCTTTTATTGGCGTGTCTTACAAGACTCTCGATACAAAGAGATTGCGCCGCAAATATACATACATACATACATACATCAAACCCATCGTGATCAATGTTTAGAGTAGAGCCGCTAAATAAGTTACGCTTCAGAGTAACGACAATTAACCATCTTGGTGCTTCAAATCATAGTTGCCAGTTATCTGAAACTTCATTTGAAATCACAGAAAGCGCTTTTCCGTCCTCCACAAATCTTTAAACAGTCCGCGACAGAGAAAAGCAATTTTACATGAGCTTCCTAAATCCGAATCTAATGCTGAGGAAGTCGCCCTTTTGGATCATGACGATCGGCAGTTACGTCTGTTCTGTACTAATCACCAAGATGGCGGCGCCCACAACAATATCGGGAAACAGAGTAGCCCATTTAGTGGCTCTCATTTAGCCCACATGAAGGCATCCTAGAAATGCCTCCTCCTTCACCGCAAAAACATCATTTAATATTTTTTTTTCAACTAAACATTTTATCGGAGATGCCAAAAAATTAGTGACACCGAAAAACACCGATTCTGGGGCAAACTATACCACGAAAAAACATCCGTCGCCCCCAAATTCTAGAAAGTAACAACAAGAAGAATGAGGACGAAGCTGGCTGGTGGCTCCCGCTGCCACCGGGAGAACGCTTGCCAGGACGTCGGAGAAGATCCGTGAGCTGCGCGCGATTCTGTCGCGCCTTGGGGCCGGCTTCGGTGAGCTTCTGGATGTTTCCTGACTAGCCCTCCGGAATTCGCTTTCCGACACCGCCCCAAACTCGCGATGCCATCCGTACATGCCCAATAACCTATGAACCTTCATAGCCCGCGCGCTGCTCCTTGAAGCTGTGTAAATACATGCGCAATTGACGTCTTTATTTGAGGCAGCAGCGCAGGATTACAAGACATGGGTTCCTCCTGCACAGCCATGTCCTCCTTCTATACATGGCTTGCCCATTTGGTCATCGCGCGACGCTGGTTGTCATTCACACTTGTTTCTGCCAAGGAGAACAGATCTGGCGGTGCAAAATAGCTGTAGTGCAGAAGTGACGAGCACAGCAGCAAGACGATGGCAGCTGATGTCTGTATAAGCGATCTATGGACACGCCAGATTGAGCCGCCATTGCAAACCTTCTCTTGTCTTACCGAGATGCCGAGCCTCAGAGGCGGGCGAATTGACGAGCCTCCACAACAGTCTATGCTGGGCAGAAGGACACAGTATCACCTCAAATGGAAATAACCTGTCCTGCTGTGGTCATGATGAAGTGAAGCAAGTGGACTAAAAGGAAACAAAAACTGAAGGTTAGAGTGCCTTCATACACACGCGCTTTTGCTTGAGTGGTGACATCTCAGCCATTCTTACGCCCAATCTTTTTTTTTATGCATTTTGAAGTGCGGGCAATCCGGTGTCACTCAGCTCGAGCGCGTAGCTTTGGCTAATGCATAGACGCCATTTTAACGCCCAAGTCACGCACCGAGTGCGCGAGAGCGTCACGCGCTGGGACATTCAGGGCAACAATGGATGTCTTCACCCTGAGACAGACAGACATGTAGGCACCCTACTGAAGGTCGGTTATGGCGGCGCCCATGCGGAGCTGCCTTGAAGCGTCTAGAAGTTATCACAACTGGTCTGGGCTAACGTCTTTTTCTCATCTCTGGTCTCTCTTTCTCTCCCTCACTCTTTATTTTTCATGCAATTATTTATTTCTCTGGACTATGAGTCATTCACCTTTGCTGTATACCGCGGAACTCCAAGTCGAATTGACACGGCTATAGCTACTATTAATATCAATACGCTAACCTAAAGATACTTGAGCCTTCATAAATAAATAAAAAGTAATACACAACGTGGCCTTTTCTTGCTGTACACCACCAGGCCAGAAGGTATACTACCAAAACAAAGCGGAGATCAGGAATGACAATTACCAAGGTTCAAACAACGAAAACACATTATTTGGGTTTTAATTAACACGCCCGAAACCGAAAATCAAATTGCAGAATATAGTCGAGACAAGAAACGAACCATCCAGTAACGCAATCCGGAGCCACTCATATGAACGTTCTCCGGCAGCACACGTGATCCTGCGGACGTCCTTGAAATTGTCCTCCCGTTCTATGGTGCCCTGTGGACGTGCATATGACAAATGTGCCTAGGAAATTGATTTAAACAGTGGGTAAGCTTAATTCGAATGTATCTGTGCCTTCGAAGTAACACCCAAGTTTCCGGAAGATATAGACCATTCAACTAAAGTGCTTCTGGCAAATGCCATCTTGAGAATGCGTGCGTATGATGGCGCGTGTCTCGCTCTCAGGCAACGAAGAGCAACGTGCTGGGCTGTACAGAAAAGCGGTTGCACGGAAAATCACTGTTTCAAAATGTTAGCTGCACTTATGATGGCTAAACTATCTGCATACACGCCTCAATCATATGTTCGAAGGCTTTATACACATGAATCCTTCGAACACGTGTGCACATAGATTTTTTTATGACCGACGTCGAGGAACCGTCGTACAAAGAAGAAACATGCCTCAGGCAGTGTCTGCAGACTGTCTTTTGTAGACCATCAGTGCAGTGCGACTATAGCTTCAACGGTGACCTCGGGATCCCGACCCAGGCCATCGACTGCATAGTACCACATGGCGGAGCTGTTCAAGGGCAAGGTGCTGCTGAAGAAAGACGGGACCACCATCCCGGCTGACCTGGCGCTGAGGGGCAAGAAGATCATCTGCATCTACTTCGCCGCCGCCTGGTGTCCCCCTTGCCGCATGTTCACGCCCGTCCTGGCAGACGCCTACACCGAGGCGCGGGAGGGCAACCAGCCCATAGAGGCGAGTGGTTCGTGCCTTAAGCCAAGGTCAGACTGCTGCTTAGTGTTAAATAACGTATTTAAACGACGTACTGAAGACTGTTGCTCAGTGTTAAACGACGTATTTTCGAATTCATTTTCTGACCCTTCTTCTAGTACTGTAGCCTCAAGTATCTTCTCGCCATTTTTTTCCAATGGACCCAATTGTTATTGATTCTGTGGGAATTATGCATTTAATTCAGAATTTGAAACTTTCCTCTTCTTGTGGCGCTGATGGAATTAATTCGAAGTTCTTAAGAAACACTGAGGTTTATTCGTCTATATTTTTGTCGCAAATATTTAGGCAGTCTATTCAGTGTTCTCTAGTACCGCAGGATTGGAAGGTGGGGAAGGTGGTTCCTCTGCATAAATCTGGTAACGCACAGTCTCCTCTTAATTACAGACCCATTTCACTAACGAGCATCCCTTGTAAACTCCTAGAGCATGTAATATATTCAAACATGGTGTCATTTCTCGAATCGAACTCATTTTTCAGCCCATTTCAGCACGGTTTTCGTAAACATTACTCGTGTGAAACGCAACTACTCTGTTTTGCCCATAACATAACCTCAGGCCTCGATCATGGATCATCATTTGACTGCATTTTCCTCGACTTCGCAAAAGCTTTTGATAAGGTACCCCATCATTTATTACTTCTTAAAATCAGCACCCTAAATATTGACCCTAACATCCTAAAATGGCTTGAATGCTTTCTAACAAACCGCACCCAATTTGTAACTGCGAACAACTGTGACTCATCTTTTTCTGTCGTAAAATCTGGCGTCCCTCAAGGTTCTGTTTTGGGTCCCTTGTTGTTTTTAATATATATTAATGATCTTCCCGACTGCATTAACTCTTCCATAAAGTTGTTTGCTGACGACTGTGTTCTTTACCGCGAAATAATCAACCAATCTGATCATTATCTCCTTCAATCTGACCTTGACAACATTTCTAACTGGTGTAACAAATGGCTGATGTCCTTAAACATAAGCAAATGCAAAAGCATGACTATCTCACGCCTTTCTAATCCCCCTCAAACCTGCGACTACAAAATTAAGGGTACCTTATTAGAGCATGTCACATCATACAAGTACTTAGGAGTTCACATAACTAATAACCTCTCATGGCATACCCACGTCCACTACGTCATTAACAATGCAAATCGCACCCTCGGCTACTTGCGTCGTAATTTTGCCCAAGTCCCCTCCTCTCTCAAGTTACTTTTATATCGGACACTCATCCGCCCAAAGTTAGAATACGCATCAAGTATATGGGACCCGGCTCAACGCACTCTCATTGATGCAATTGAATCTGTCCAGAATCGATCAGCGCGCTTTATTTTATCTAACTATTTTCGTCTTGCTAGCGTTTCATTAATGAAATCTAATCTTGGCCTTCCTGATTTATTAATTCGAAGAAAAATTTCGCGTCTCTCTCTCTTTCATAAAATTTTCTTTTATAACCCATCTTTGAAACAGGAACTTATTTCGCAGCCTTCATACCTCTCATCCCGCATGGATCACCAGTTCAAAGTTGCCATTCCTAACTGCAGCACAAATATGTTTTTTAATTCTTTCATCCCCAAAACCAGCTCAGAGTGGAACCGGCTTCCCCCTTCTATTGCCTCCATTGAAGATTCGTCATCATTTAAATCCGCCATAACCGAATATTTTTCTAATCCTGCACTTGTTTAATGTTTTTTTACTGCATATTGTACCAGTGTTGATGTATTTAGTCCATGTACCCACCCCCTCTGTAATGCCCCATGGGCCCTGAGGGTATTCGAAATAAATAAAATAAAATAAATAAATAAATAATGCAGATGAAGTGTGTATCTTCCCTTGTAGGGCGGTCAGACTGGTCGTGCTAACCCCGCCTGCATACATGTGCGAAGCATCTACGAAGCCTTTGAACATGTTTCAGACATTGTAATTCTGTCATCACAGTGTTCACACCTGCGACGAACATCGTGGCTTTTGTATTACGTATGAACAGAGGGAATGCTGCTTTAGAGCGTCGAATACGCTTTGTTTTCGAACGGCCAAATCCATTCCAGATGTGGAAACCCTTCGTATTCCTCTCTCTGTCTGCCTGTCTTGATAGTGGCATCCTTTGAGACATCGAACATTGGAGTCCGTGTGCGTACCGATATATATATATATATGAGAGGAAAAGCAAAAACCCTTGATGAAAACAGCAACAACGGGTGGTTTATTCTTCGACGGTTCGGCCGGAGTCCGGCCTTCCTGACGAAGGCCGGACTCCGGCCGAAACGTCGAAGAATAAACCACCCGTTGTTGCTGTTTTCATCAAGGGTTTTGCTCTTCCTCTCAGTTATACCCACGCCTTCGGCCCCCACCACCATGCCCGTTGTATATATATATATATATATATATATATATATATATATATATATATATATATATATTCTTTTTTAAAAGGAAATTTGGACGACGAGGCAATAGTTTAATGGAAAGCCTCGCGATCCTGCACATTCTGGGCACACGGATCCGCTTAGTTCAGCCGACTGCTAAATGTTAAGCGGCGTCAGACGCATCTGCGACCTGTTTGAACTGAAGGTCTATTTTACTTTAAACGCCTTTTGATAAATATAGCCTTACTTGGACGTGTTCGCTAGTGCGAATGACGTGCTCAAGAAGTTGAAGGCTTTTTGTAGCGCTAGAGTACACTGCCCGAGGTTGAGCAGCTTCGCGTGGCACTCATAATGAGCCGTACTCCGTGCTGCGCAAGCGCGAGAGCAGTGACGTCACACGGCGCACAGCTGGCGTGCCGGAGCCGCCGCCGCCGCCGCGGGCTCTACCGCCACCGCGCGCGCCTTGCCGGTCTTCGCATTCCAGAGGAGTGACGTCATAGCCGCGGCAGACGCACTGGCGCCGCCGGATGCCCAGCCGTGTGCCTCCGTTACGCAGTAGCCAAGTCTGACGCTGCACCGGAGCTGCTTGATAGCGCCTCTCATTTTGTGCACATAAGCTCACGCTACGTATATCCTGGCA
>JAZHYW010041163.1:0-15441 GCA_037355805.1 Ixodes ricinus | reverse complement strand
ATGACCGCTTTATTTATAAAGACGATAAGACATAATATGATCAAATGGCTTTCACCGCATTCCGACCCGAAGAGTTATTTTGCAGTGGCGTCACTAGGGTCAGCGGCACCCAGAGCGGTGACCCGCCACAACACCCCCCCCTTTTCTTTTTAAATTTTATTTGCACAACTGTGATTTCACTGAGCGCTACACTCGGAGCGGTCCGCCTTTCCCCCCCCTTCCCCCTTGCGATTTTTTTAATGTTCTATTTTATGATGTAAAACGAATGCGCGGATTGAAGGCCGGATGCGGTTCCAAATTTCGCGGATGCGTTTCGGATATGGAACACAAAGTCTGCGGGTCCGGATTGGATGCGGTACGCAGTCTGCGGATGCAGATCGGATGCGGATGGTCATACCGTTACCCGCGTAAGGCTCTATCAATAACTATAACGTTATGTTTTGTTGTTTTTGCTGTTTGTTTTTTCTATAGCGGGACTTGGGCAAGTGTTAATTAAAACGTGTATGTCTTTTTCTTTTTCTTCTTTTCTTGCTTTTTTCACACACTTGCAACCGAGTAGGACGGAGAGAGACAAGACCGGTTTCAAGCCTCTTGTGACGTCTTAGGACCGGATGTGCTGCAAGAGGCTTAAACACCGGTCTTGTCTCTCTACATCCAACTCGGTTGCAAGCACTGATCTCCAATGACAATTGCTGGATCGCGCTTCCCGCTCCTGCAAGTGAAGCCACCGGACTTCACTCGCTTGGGATACGATTTGCGGTTTGCTAGCCTTGAGCTGCGGTTTTCCAGCGTGCGCAGACGTTTTCTACTCGTTCGTCGTCATTCGCCGAAGACGTTTTTAAGACTCTGTATATTGTTGAGACTTGCCGTTGTGAACACGTGGAAAATTTTCCGAAGTGCAGTGTCGCAGGAAAAAGGCACAACTCGTCGAAAGCAAGGGTCTGGCGGCGTGTTCAAAGCTTCCTTGGCACGCCAAAGTGCCGTGTCTCTGTGCCTTCGCGCGCTTGGATACCGACCAAGAATCGACGCCGTGTGGATGTGTTTTGCGAGTGCAATGTGCGTGAAGCCGCATCAAAAGGTACAACTCGTTGAAAACAAGGGTCGCCGGTCTCGCGGCGTGATCAAAGCTTCCTTGGCACGCCGAGTGATGCATCTTTGTGCCTTCGCATGCTTGGATACCGATCAAGAATTGACGCCGCACCAAAGTTCTGAACGTGTGTCGCGCCTAGATGCCTGTAGATCATTTATATATATATATCGGCCACGGAGTTCTGGATCGTCCAGCTGTTCCGGTGAGTTGCTGTCAATAAAGGGGAGACCTGTACGTGTTCTTGTGTACTATTGACCATGGCTATGTTCCAAATCTACTGTAATGGATTACGTGGGAGCACGAATTTAGCAACGCTGTGGAGCAAGAAGGGTTTTCGAAAGCAAAGTACAAGACGGTGAGAATGAAAATCTTTGAAGCGCGGCCGATATGGTCGTGTGCAATCTTGTTGACCGATTACAATTAGGCGAGCCACGCTCAAACGTCAAGTGCAATTAAGTAGGTTGATAATGAGCCAGCGCACTGATCAGTGATGAGGAGCTGTTGTGCACGGTATTGTGTAAATGGTCTAAGGACGAAAAAAAGACGTACCTTCCCTCCATCTTCCGTCGCTAGTAGACGCTGGATTAAGCTCGTTCCTAAACCGCGAGGGCCGCAAGTATACAGATGTCAGAGTAAAGTAAGACGCTGATCCAGAGGCACATACGGCTTCACGCACATTGCACTCGCAAAACACATCCACACGGCGTCGATTCTTGGTCGGTATACCCAAGCGTGCGAAGGCACAGAGACACGGCACTTTGGCGTGCCAAGGAAGCTTTGAACACGCCGCCAGACCCTTGCTTTCGACGAGTTGTGCCTTTTTCACTGCGACACTGCACTTTCGGAAAATTTTCCACGTGTTCACAACGGCAAGTCTCAACAATACACAGAGTCTTAAAAAACTTCTTCGGCGAATGACGACGAACGAGTAGAAAACGTGTCTGCGCACGCTGGAAAGCCGCTGCTCAAGGCTAGCAAAACCGCAAATCGAGTATCCCAAGCGCGTGAAGTCCGGTGGCTTCACTCGCGCTTCAGCGAACAAGCGGGGAAGCCCGATCCAGCAATTGTCATTGAGATCAGTGGTTGCAAGTGTGTAAACGGGAGAACATACTGGCACGCTGGAGCCTCTATGCGGTGACAGGAACTGCAGTTCACTAGAGCGAAGGTCTCGGCGCTATTTGCGAGCTAAAATGTACGTACTACTTTTGAGAAATGTTCGTGTATAACATTGACATAAGCTTTTTCAAGCCGAGAAAGAAGAATGATACGCGAAAGAAATTGAAAATATACGGGACTGCCCAGTGTTCACCTGCTACCCGATAGGTTGTGCCAGTATATTCTCTCGTCTAAAGCATGCATTCGCCGTAGGAGATTTTAAGAGGTTTTAAGGCACTTGGTTCTAGCCACAAGTGTGTTCACACACTTGCAACCGAGTAGGACCGACTGACACATGACCGGTTTTTAAGCCTCTTGCGATGGCATGCGGGGCGGCGGGGCGCTTGGTGGCGCTCGCAACAAAATCCAAACAATACAAAGAAATAGCCGCGAATTATCATCATCACCGTTATCGCCGGTACCGGCCGGTAGCGGGAAGGAACTTAGGAGCAGCGCGAAATCTGATCCCCGGCTCTCGCCGCAACACACAGACCGGAAGAAGTTGGTCAAAATTTGAAGGACATTTTCAAAGTGCGAAAGGTGTAGAACAAATGTCTGTGCACGTAAGAGCCCGTTCACACACTTGCAATCGAGTACGACCGAATGAGACAAGACCGGTTTTAAGCCTCTTGCGACGGCGTAGAACCAGATGCGCTGCTGCAGAGCAGGTCCTAAGCCGCCACAATTAAAAACCGGTCTCGTCTCAGCTGGTCCTACACGGTTCCATGTGTTTGAACGATCCTTAAGTGATGTTTAGAAAGAGCTGAACTCATGCATGACGACAAAAATATTTCTACGCCTGTCCCGCCGGCCCGGACAGTATATAACCGCAGGTCAGTGGCGTAGCCAGAATTTTTTTCGGGGATGGGGGGGGGCGACTGGGATGTCCATGACTTGGAGTGCGAAGAGGGGAGGGGGGTCAAAGGCATGTGTATATTATAGGGTCAAGTGAATTTCGGGGGGGGGGGGGGGGGGGGGGGGGGGAGGGGCTGAAGTTCCATAAGCCTCCCGGCCCCCTGGCTACGCCCTTGCCGAAGATGACAAATGTAGGTTCGCACTAAGTCTTGCACTGTAGCGAAACAGCGCAAAAGACCGGAGCAGGGAATAAGAATTACGGATCAACAAAGATCGATTTACCTGTCTCTATTCTGATGATGAGAACAATGAAAATGCAAGCTTCATGCCGCGGGCTCACACATGACACCGTGCTTTGAGGCGATTCCGTTTCTGGTTTGGTCATAAGCGCAGTGTGCGGAGATCACGTGGCGGAGATCTAGGGAACTGCCTCGGCTCGCTTTTCTGCTGGGCAGCCGAGCGGTTTGTCAGACTAGCAAGGCCAGCATATCGCCTGTTCAACCATTTTCTCATTTTGTTTGAAGTCCTCTTTCATCGTCTTCAACTGAGCATTCGAAAAGCGTCGTTCGCTGTAATGGCATTACCGGAACTTTGTTGGGTGGCTGACAGTTTCAAATGTGAGTACTGTTAAAAATTATCACAGATTAAACGTTAACAATTCATGCTATGCAATTGGTTCTGAGTCCATCAGACCGGGTCATTTGCATAGAGCGTTGTTTTACGGGTAAAAAGTCAAAGCGACAAAACAAAGCATCGCCAGTTTTTCCGCCGGAACCCGAAGCGCTGTCAAGATGTGGTCACATTTTATTATACATACGTGCTCACGTGCCCGGTCATTGACAGATCGGCCACTCTGGGCGATGTATACACAGCTTAACGGGATTCGATAAACTACCCCAACTGCGCACTCGACGAACCTGTTTCTGTGTCTTCCGGCACATTTGTTTCCTCTCGTTCCCCCTGTCAGCCACTCTGGGGCATAGCTGCGACACTGGGTGCCGAAAACAGGTAGCATTTCTAAAGAAACACGTGTGTGCAGAGCAAAACAAACCAAAAGATACAGAGGCAAGTAATCCATCCAGACATCTTTTTACTGTTTACAAAATCACAGCCCAACGTGCGATCTTCACCAGCCCAGCACGTGCGTGTTAGTCGCTTCGAAAAGCGAGCAAAGCACGCGCTATACGAACACTAAAGATGGCACCGACCACAAGCTGGCGGCGAGATGTTTTGGTGGCGCCCGCCTGTGGTTACCTCTCGTGACGTCATTACCTTGTCAACAAGAAGTTTGATGGTGTTTGTAAAGAGCATGGTGGAAGCTTGAAATCATAGCACTCTCTAACCAACAATTCCAACACCGTCAGAAACTGAAATCCTCACAGTACTCTTATTTCCAGTCGATGGGAGATCTTTGCTGACGTCATAATCAGCATTCGGCCTATCGGGGAAGGCCGATCACAGCGGCGCTTTCGATCGCTCACGTCGCCAATAGACCTATTGCTAAATTACCCAAGCATCAAACAGAATGATGGAATGTATGGACACGCGCCACACGCGCTCGCCTTCCCCGTATAAAAGATTCGAAGTAAAACACCAAAATAAAGCGTTGACAAGCGCGCGTGCAAATGCCATTTGTTTTAGACATTTGCTTTAGAAAAGCTACTACTGCTGACGCCAGCACGTGCAGCGCGTGGAACTACACTCGGAAGCTGCTCCCTGAGCGCTTGGGAATTTAGCAATTGGCGGCGAGATGTTTCGGTGGCGCCCTCGTTCGGTTACCTTTCGTGACGTCATTACCTTGTGAACAACAAGTTCGATGGTGTTTGTAATGGGCAGGGTGGAAGCCTGAAATCATAGCGCTCTCAAAGCAACACTGCCAACACCGCCAAAATTGAAGTTCTTAGATTCCTCTTATTTCCGTCGATGAAACGTCCTGTGCTGACGTCATAGTCAGCATTCGGCCAATTGTCGTGGGCCGACCACAGCGACGCTTTCGATCGCTCACGTCGCCAATAGACCCTTCGACAAACTACGCCCTCTCCTCGCAGATTTTGAAATACTGCACTGCTGCTGTAAAGACGCCATAAAAATGAAACCGATCGCTTATATATAGTTCACTTAAGAACAGTATATACAAGTAATAGCCTTGCCACATTACTGGCGTCTTTTGCGCACATCCACATGCAGTGAAGGGTTTCCAGATCTCCTTGAAGAGGGTGTAGTTTTGGGATGGGTCTAATGCAAGTATCTCGTGCTCACAAAAGGCTGCAGGAAGTGCTCGTTCAATATTCAGAGGTCGAGATAGGAACCGGTTTGAACCGGTTCGCACTTACTAAAACCGGTAACCGGGGTGATATTATGTGCGCTACTCTAAACCGGAACCGAACCGGAACAAAATGCAGTTCTACTGAACCCGAACCCGAACCGAAACTGAAATAATGACCGGTTCGACACCCTGTCTTAAACACAAAGGACACATACTACATTTTTATACATCAGATAGAAATATTCACACTCCTAGCATCACTAGTTCGCAGAACCAACGGCAGATCCCGGGTACATCACTGCGGTATTAAAACATGTCAGAAAAACCTTTGAAGGAACATATTCCTTTCAGCACTGCTCTTTGCCCCACAGTCCGAATTTAACATACAAAATGTTGTCCAGCGTTTCCATCGACATTCTGTTTCGCAAGTCCGTCTTTGTGAGGGTGACCTGGCTGAACACGCGTTCTATTGCAGCGTTGGACAGTGATAACCCTGAGCAACATGCCTTCCACTGTATTAATCGGACGCTTAGTATCGGGGCATGGTGACCAGAATGACGTCACGTTGGGGCCGCAAGGAATTGCGCCGTCACTGGTTGAGATGGAGGAGTAACGGCGCACGCTGCATTCGCACAAGATTTGGGGGTAAACAATTGCACAAGGTGCGTAAAGAGCAGACGAATTTGCTGGCGGTCGCTTACTTATCAGGGTTGACAGACTGAAGCGCCAAATGTTTACGTAACTTACTCTAGAAATACCATATTTTAACCTATAAACCCAAGCGCTTTGAGGCATTTTGGTGTTCCCAACACGGGTCAGAAATTGCCCAATACTAGCCAAATAGCCAACTACCACTTTTTCCCGCCAACTGCAAATAAAACTAGCCCAATTTGGCTATTTATAGCCCAACCTGGCAACCCTGTCAAGAAGGTAGCGGCAAATGCCCTCAAAGAAATTCATATATCATAGAGATCAGTTATCCCTCCGCCACCTCCGCATCCAATAGCGTCCCATCGTTTCCGTGACGTCGCAACCAACGCGGGAGAGGATTTTGCATTTCTGTATATATGGGGTGTCACAAAAGAAAATTTACGCGGTCTTTTTTGCCACAAAAATAAACTAGGCATCGCCGAACGCTCAGTCTCCGCCCAAATGTAGAGCTAGAGGTCACAACCAGATGCCTAAGTTTCAGGCCCGATCCGATAACATGAGTAGAGTGATTTTCTGAAAATTTCAATGGGAAAATGGAGCCCATTTTTGCCCGTTTTCGGTTCCTGGTGCCAAGAGCCCCATGTGGTTGAAAACTCCGTCGGCCGCCTTTTTCCCATTGAAATTTTCATAAAATCACTTATAACTTTTGATTAAGTTATCGGATCGGGCTGAAACTTTGGCATGTGGTTGTGACCTCTAGCGCTACCTTTGGGCGGAGAATGAGCGTTCGGCGACGCCTGGTTTATTTTTGCGGTAAAAAAGACCATATGAAATTTTCCTTTGTGACACCCCTACATATATATATATATATATATTTTTTTTTTTCTTTCGACTTTGACTTAGCGTTGTGGAAGCCACGAGAGGGAGATTAGAGTTTTCCCCCTCCGATGGAAACAAATACGACTTTCGGGGTTAGGTTCCCCCTCCGATGGATACAAAGGCCACTTTCAGGGCTCGGTTCTCTCTCCGGGGAGTACAAAGGTCGCTTTCCTAAAGGGTAGCTGCAAAGAAAAAAGTGTATTTTTAAACAGCCTAATTAGGACAAGCAGGTCACAAAACAATTTTTCCGCCAAAAACATAATTTTTTACAGCAATATTTATTGCGCAGGACTGATTTTGGTTGCGGCTATTTCACCCGTTTTGAATCGCGCGCCACAAAGTTGCTATTATACGTCACAGAGTTGCTGCTATACGTCACGGAGTGACGTATACCAGCCACTTTGCGGGCGTCGAAAGAGCGGGAGTTTCAAATGCGGAGAGGTTGGGACTCCGACTAAATTACGTCCTGTGGCGTAAATATTGCTAGAGAAAATTTTGTTTTTTCGCGGAAGATTTGTTTTGTGACATGCTTGTCCCAATTAGGCTGTTTAGAAAACACTTTTTTTCTTTGCAGTTACCCTTCAAAAAGTGGGGGTCGGAGACAGGTTGGCATCACTCTGTAGCCAATATCTATTCATTGAAGCGCAAGGCGCGTTTCCAGTGAACTATTCTTTCGACTGCGGATGGATCTGAAACGGGTGCACCACGCTTGTGGGAGGAGCTTCTCCTAAAGTACACGCCCGACTTCCGGGACAAGCATCGAACTTCCGGTAACTTCACTTGCGCCAGACTCGGGGAACAGCTATGTGCACAGCGATCGATTCTAGATAAATAGAGTAGGGGCGGACGCCGAGGTATTTTCGCCCCGAGGGGAAAGTCAGGTGTTGGTCAGCGTATACACATTTAAAAACCCCTACCCCCTCCCCCTTCCCCGTTCCACGCCCAAAAGTTGCACACATGCAGAATTTAAAAGGGAATGCCAGGACATCCTCGCAGCCCCTCTGATGTGCTTGCCCCTTTGTGCTTTAGGACATCCAGAACCCCCCCCCTTCCCCTCCTGATTCCGCCACAGGATACGAATACGTGAAAGGATGAAACATCAAGGACGGGGACGGAAACAAAAATACTCTTATTTTTAGCCAACAACTTACCCCCCCCCTCCAAAAAGAAAAAAAAAGTTTTAGTGTTTTTGAAGGGGGTAAGAAACATAAGTAGCAAAAGAAGAGGGAAATTTTTTTTAAAAATTAAGAAGTTAAAAAAAAGGTTGGAAGCGCAGCTCTTTCGAGAGGAAGGGAAGGCACGGGGGGGGGGGGAGGGGTGTCACGTGACCTCGGGGGTCACGTAGGCCTCGAGGAGGGGGAGTTTTCCCCGCTAAATTTAGCGGGGAAAAATTTTCCGCTAGATTTAGCGGGGAAAATTTTCCGCTAGATTTAGCGGGGAAAATTTTCCGCTAAATTTAGCGGGGAAAATTTTCCGCTAGATTTAGCGGGGAAAATTTTCCGCTAGATTTAGCGGGGAAATTTACCCATCATGCACCGCGCGGTCACGCCGACGGCGCGGCGACGGCGACGCCGCTCAAGCCGGAAACGGGCGCCTAGTGGTACGTTTACACTTGCGGATCCGCCAGCGAATCCGCCCAGCTTTTGCCGCTGGGGCGAAACGCTGGGCGGAAAACGCGGCGGAGAGCCGTTTAGGTCCGGGACCTATTTCTGCCGCCGAACGAGGCGTTTCGCTGACCGGAAGTGACATTCTTGCGCAGCGCGACGCTGCCTACGTCACGACTTCCGGGAGCAGCAGCGCCCGGGAGAGACGGCCGAGGTGAGAACTCTCGCGCCTTCTCGTCATATTTGACGGGATGTTACGAGAATAGCTGCCGCAGCCGGCGCCGCCGCCGCCGCTCGAGGGAAATAGATGTAAACGCAATCCGCTCGTCGCCGCCGCCGCCGGGAGCGGATCCGCTCCCGCGGCAGCGGATTTCTTCTCAGGTGTAAACGTACCATATGGTACGTTTACGCTGCAGATCCGCCAGCGAATCCGCCCAGCTTTTGCCGCTGGGGCGAAACGCTGGGCGGAAAACGCGGCGGAGAGCCGTTTAGGTCCGGGACCTATTTCTGCCGCCGAACGAGGCGTTTCGCTGACCGGAAGTGACATTCTTGCGCAGCGCGACGCTGCCTACGTCACGACTTCCGGGAGCAGCAGCGCCCGGGAGAGACGGCCGAGGTGGAGAACTCTCGCGCCTTCTCGTCATATTTGACGGGATGTTGCAAGAATAGCTGCCGCAGCCGGCGCCGCCGCCGCCGGGGAGCGGATCCGCTCCTGCGGCAGCGGGTTTTCTTCTCAGGTGCAAACGTAAGTACCATAAGAGCCGCGCTCTAAAAAAGGAACGCTAGCGCCACGCGATGAGGTATAAGTAATCTAGTCATCTCTGGTGTTAGGAATTCTAAGTTGACAGTCCCCATGGCAAAAGTTGTTTCCGTCCCAGTTTTCGATCGTAGCAAGAAAGAATGCAGAAGAAACCAAGTTTAGAAAGGTACAGGGCAAAGAAAAAACTGATAGCATCCTCCGATCATCCGCACCCGGTGCGCACCGGGGCCTGCCGAGGTGCACCCCTCCATCTTCAATAGGGGTGTCGCGAACCGGCCGAGGTTCGAGTTCGACCAGGTTCGACTTTTTCGAACTTTTAGTGGAAAGTTCGACGAACCTTGTATTGAGGTTCGACTCGTGTGCGCATGCGCGACAGGCTGGCCAGTTGGCTTCGGATTGGATGGTGATGGCTAAGGGATGAATTAAGGGCAGCGCTGATTGGTTATTTCAGTTAATACAGTACAAAAAATTAAGTTATTAACTTCTTCAGTGATTAGAATTGGTTTCTTTTAATTGCAACTGTTCATAAAATAAAATAACCCTTTGCATAAAAAAAAATTCTCCAAACCTAGACATGCTTGTATCAAGGTCTGGCCACACTGTCCACAAAGTCGAACCGGTCGAATCTGGTGAAAAGTTCGAAGGTTCGTCGAACCGGTTCGACCCAGTCGAACCCTGAAAGTTCGACCTAAAAATCCGGTTCGACAAAAGTTCGCGACACCCCTAATCTTCAATCAAGTGCACCGGTGCTCACCGGACGTCCTCGATCAACGAAGCGCACCCTCCCGGTGCGGCTATTCGTTGCCCCAACGCGCACTCGGAGAAAAACCGACGGTGCGCCGGGGTGCAGTCAGTGCAGTCCCATCAGGCATTGGCGTGCCAGGAGCGGGAATCAGAAGATGGCGGGAGTAGCAAACGCGATCTTGCAAAAGACGAACCACACGCCTCGCGAGCCGCACTGCCTCATGCATTCCTCAGCTCTTCTGACGGCGAGACGACGAGCTTCTTACCATCGCCACGATTATCGGCGATTGCTGCGGTGGCAAGGAGCGCCTGAAAGGTACGAACTTCGTGGAAAGCGTCGCGAGGTGTTTCGATGACAGCGAGGTACGGGCCAGGTACGGCTATTATCTGGTGCTTCTCTTTCTTGAACCAACAATGATGGCCAACATATACATGTGGAATTGTCGCCCGCTTCGTGACCCCATCGACAATCACGTCCACGATGTTTATTTGTGTGGGACTGTCAAATCCGCGAGTAAAAAAGGAGAAATTGACAGCAGACGGGCATTGTGCGCTGACCACGCAGAGAAAAAACGAACAAAACGCGAACTGACGCAAGGTGGAGCTCGCCGCGGTGCACCGGCGCGGCGCAGGTTTGTCCTCGATGTCGCACCGGCGCTTCGCGCTGCTCGACCGAGGAGCGCTGTGCACTTTATGTGCTGGTGTCAGGGCGATTCCGGTGCGAGTTGACTCGAAGATGCTACGATATTAAAAAGGAGGAAATATTTGATAACTCTAGAGGAAGTGCGTTATTGGTTTAGGCTGGCGAGAAGGGTATTTTACAGAACTAGGGCGTACAGGGTCACATACCAAGAGCTTGAGAACGTGCGTATGCGTTCTCACAAATAGCAAGATTGACTCCATAAGTGTGACGTCATGGGTCCAAACAAACCGTACCGTTGCTAGGCTCGTTGTTATGGACAAATGCATGTGGCTAGGTTTCGCTACGAAAACCCGACCGTTCAAAAATCCGGAGTAGGATTTAAACTTCTAAAAATCACAGATATAGAAAGCTTGAATGTCATATATGTTTCGACAGAAGTGTGCCGGTAATCGCTTGTTTCTGAAATATTTACGACTTCAACTTCCGGTCCTCAAAATGCCTGCAGCAGACGACGAAAGCAAGAGGTATGCCGTCTGTCACACGCCGGCCGGCCAAGCCGGCGCCGTCGTTTGAATCATGTGAATAAAGACGATATTCTGATATTGCATTTGTTTGAAATATAATGAGTTTCAGACACTTATAAGAATTCATAGTGGGGTGCGATGCAAAATATGGTTTATCGAAAGTCCGGGCGTCGATCGAGATGATCGTCTGCTAAAAGATCGCATTGCACCCGTGAGAAAAGCACTTCAGGCGATCGGTTGAGATCCCAAATTTTGTTTGCGGACTCGCGCTATGCGAGGGTGCTTCGTACCTGGTTGTAACCATCGCTGCGATGGTTACTGCGAAATCGCGATTGACATGCAATTCTTTAATAACCTGAGTAATGATAATAATAAAACGACTTAAATACCTCGCCGGCGTACGATTTGTTTCTCGTGCTGGCCTGCACTACACCGGTAATGCACTTCAGGTCGTCGTCGTAACTGATCTGCATGACGTGGTTTGATTTTACAGCAATTTCACCCCTCTTAACTTAGCTGGGTTCGTCACAGAAAAAAACGCACATTGCGGAAGCCTCTACGGCAAAGGTGATGCACTTGTTTTTGTCGCTCGTTTTGCCGACGCAATTCAGTGAAGACACCCGCTGCAACAGAGGCCAACAAATCTATTGTGTCTTCTGCTGCCAAAGCAGCAGAGTGGAATTGCAAGACGACACTGAGACGACAAGAACATCTTCATAATTAGATATCAAGAAGTTATGTTGCTTACAAAAAGTTATGTACTTACTTGTAAGCAAAAATCTAGCCTCGTGTGGAGTCTCCTTGCATTTGTCCATAGCAACGTCCTTAGCAACGGTTTGTTTGGACCCAGACGCCATGTTGTGACGCAGGCGTTTGCGGGGTCAAATGGAATGTAAACAGTCCGGCCCTACTACTCTGTTTCATGCTTTGCGCGTGCTGACGCTGTCAAAGCTACTGGCGCGAGCGTGGAGCTTGATCTCGTTGATCATTTGCACGCGTTCTCGCGCAAACAAAACCATAGATGAAGCCACGCGCCCGCGCCAGTAGCTTTGACAGCGTTGCACGTTAAGCTATGAAACAGAGCGTAGAATCACCCTATGGTTCGGCCGTATGGTGTGGCCGTATGGTTCCGGCCACCCAAGGGCATCATACGATGGGGATGACCTGACCTCCTAAGGGCCCTGGGATTCATGGCTGGGTCATTCCATGTCAAACGTCCCAGACGTTGCGCTCGACCCCTTCCGATTTCTAAAAAAAAATTCATGGCCTTTTGCCGCAATGTCCGTAGCCATGCCCTGAAATATTTTTGGCGAAAAATATTTTTTGATCACGTGAGCGCGGTTTTAACTTTTAAAAACAGCGTGAAACTAGGCATCACTCAATAATTGATGAAAAATCAGCTTTTTGATGAAACACCCAACAATATTTTTTCTTAAATTTGCACGGCTTTCGACTTACAATGTGGTTGGGCTTGTAAAGATTTGTTTAATTTAAATATTTTTTAAAAAAACTTAAAAACTTTGAAAATTTTAACATTTTTGTTATTTTATTAAAAAATATCTAATTGCTCCCGGGACCTAATAGAACTTTTTACCGGCTGCCCTGCAGGTATATAATCTATAAAAAATGTTTAAAACCGCTCAATTAAATATCTCGCAGTAAACAAAAATCCTGAAGTTGCCAAAAAGTGCGTTTTGACGCATAAACAGCTGTTTATTCCACCCTGAGGTGGTCCAAGTAAAAATACAAAATATGGTGGGTTTGGAAGAACAATCGATAATCTTTTGATTCTGAAAGTTTAATCAGAGTAATTTTTGTTTAAAGCGAGAAAACAATTTTTGAAGTTGAGCTCTCGCACCACAACCCGGCGTCGCTTCTTAACGCCTCTTCGCCGCACAGCACGCCACCTGCGACGATAGCTGACACGATTAGGTCCAAAGAAAGAACGGAGTTTTCTGCCGCTTCCCCTTGTCCGTCTTTCCGGCTGCAAGGGAAGAAACGGCGGGTATCGTGTAATAATCGGAGGTGTTGCCAGCGCGTAGCAATAACAGGCCCGTTGTGCCCTTTGTACCCGAGGGCGGCTCGAAACGCGATGCCTAATACGGGCGGCATCAGTTGACGTGGACTTCTCCTAAAAGGGAAACGCGATAATATCGCCGCGAAATCTAGCTGTCACGCATACTGCGGTGAAAAGCGGAACTATTCAGCGACGCAAGAATTTGCCGTTTCAAAGCCGATTTAAACACAAACGAGGCGTGAGCCTCCAACTGCGCGCGTTCGTTAACACCACATCGCCTCGTCGTATGAGATTGCCTGTTCACGGGGCTTTTGTGTTGCTGTCTACATCTGTCCTGACGTCGAGAAGAGAGAGTGATTGCGATGTGTACGTAAGAAACAGCTAGCTTACTAGTGGCTGCTCTTACCTGGCAGCGCTAAGCATTTGCTGATATCAAGACAGTGGAAGTCCACAGGAGGACACAGCCGCGCAAAACGGTCAAAATAGGAAAAGCCATAAAGCAACAAGAGTAGAAAAAAGCCTCTTCACACCAAGATGCACCCGACAACTCGAGGTCCTGCTTTCTACCTGCGTGCGCACACCGTGACACCGTCGCACGCTTTGCCGGGCTCGACGGTGGCGTGCTGTGCAGAGAAGAGGCGCAAGGAACGACGCCAGGTTGCGGCGCGAAAGCTCAACTTCAAAATGTTTTTTTCCTCTTTAGAACAAAATTACTTTAATTAAACTTTCAAGAACAAAAGGAAATAAACTCTTTTGTAGAAGTCACCATGTTACGTATTTTTCTTTGGGCCACCTCAAGGCAGAATTGACGGCTCTTTAAACGGCAAAACGCAATTTTGCACAAATTTAGTTTTTTTTTTTGTTTCTGCAAGATATTTAGTTGTACGGCCTGAAACCTTTTTTGTCTACAGTATACCTACAGGGCTGTCAATAAGAGTATTTACAGTCGCATGCAGCAAAGCCATAGTTTGTAACGAAACTAAAGATATGCTAAAATGCTCATATATTGCTTATTTTTTAAAACTGCTTCGAGCATACCAAATTCCATGACCATGATCCTTATTACCTAGCAATCCAAATACCGTAGGGATTTTAGGCAAAAATATTCCAGTGTTCCGTAAAAAATCTTACTTTTCATCAATTATTGAATGACTCGTAGTTCTACCCCCCTTTTACTAGTTCAAACCGCCATCACCCCATGAAATTTGTTTTTCGACAAAAAATATGTTAGAGATGCAGCACAAACGTTACGGTGAAGAGCCATCAATTTTATTTTAGGAATCGGAGGTGGCCGTGGGACCTTTGGCATGGCATGGAGAAGTCCTGGTCCCTTGATGCCGCCCGTCGTTTAGGCATCGCGTTTCGAGCCGCCCTCGGGTACAAAGGGCACAACGGGTTTGCTATTGCTACGCGCTGGCGGCACCTCCGATTATTACACGATACCCGCCGTTTCTTCCCTTGCAGCCGGAAAGACGGACAAGGGGAAGCGGCAGAAAACTCCGTTCTTTCTTTGGACCTAATCGTGTCAGCTATCGTCGCAGGTGGCGTGCTGTGCGGCGAAGAGGCGTTAAGAAGCGACGCCGGGTTGTGGTGCGAGAGCTCAACTTCAAAAATTGTTTTCTCGCTTTAAACAAAAATTACTCTGATTAAACTTTCAGAATCAAAAGATTATCGATTGTTCTTCCAAACCCACCATATTTTGTATTTTTACTTGGACCACCTCAGGGTGAAATAAACAGCTGTTTATGCGTCAAAACGCACTTTTTGGCAACTTCAGGATTTTTGTTTACTGCGAGATATTTAATTGAGCGGTTTTAGACATTTTTTATAGATTATATACCTGCAGGGCAGCCGGTAAAAAGTTCTATTAGGTCCCGGGAGCAATTAGATATTTTTTAATAAAATAACAAAAACGTTAAAATTTTCAAAGTTCTTAAGTTTTTTAAAAAATATTTAAATTAAACAAATCTTTACAAGCCCAACCACATTGTAAGTCGAAAGCCGTGCAAATTTAAGAAAAAATATTGTTGGGTGTTTCACCAAAAAGCTGATTTTTCATCAATTATTGAGTGATGCCTAGTTTCACGCTGTTTTGAAAAGTTAAAACCGCGCTCACGTGATCAAAAAATTTTTTTCGCCAAAAATATTTTAGGGCATGGCTACGAACATTGCGGCAAAAGGCCATGCATTTTTTTTTTTAGAAATCGGAAGGGGTCGAGCGCAACGTCTGGGACGTTTGACATGGAATGACCC
>JAZHYW010041160.1:0-53470 GCA_037355805.1 Ixodes ricinus | reverse complement strand
GTTCAAGGTAACATGCTCGCGCTTATTACTTCGGCTTCGCTCGTACCCACTCGCGCCTCTTAAAATATAACACAGCCACTGCTAGCAAGATTCGAAGGCAGCGCCGCTCTTCGGCGGTCGGTCAAAACACGTTAGTTGTCCGGTTAGTCCGTTAGTTAATTCCGGCTACACAATCCGTTTCGAAACAGAAGGTCAGCAAAGGTTTATTTTACCAGCAAAGATCAGATTTCCGTTTTTTCTTCTTTTTCCACTTCTTCGGTGCTCTTTCTAGATTGGGCAGCCAACGAGAACGCCGCTGCACAGTGCAACTCTTTGATCTCCGTTCCGGTATGTCTAGTTCCCTCAGTCCTCGCGTCGGTCGCATCGGCGGCACTGCGATCGCACCTAGCTCGGTGCTGCATCACATTTTGTGTTACCCCTTCCCTCCCCACGATAGCTCGGGAAAGGATCGACCTTTCAGACCCACGTAACTGCCGCCATTGCTGCCTTCTCTAGTCAGTCACATTGTCTTAAAGTGCCGGCCAGTGACAATCGAATCTGAAATAATTAACGTAATGATAATTTATTAACATCGTTTCGACGCTTTGTACGTTCTTTTTCATAATTAGTAATGGCATACGCGTCATTTAGAGCAGGGGTCTCGAAACGTTTTGGCTAAGGGACCTGTCGCGATCTTGAGGGCCGAAAAATAAATAAGTAAAAATAAACATAAGCTATATAAATAAACACAGGTAAGCATTTATATTCAAAAAATTAGGTGAGAGTAAAAAGAAAACTGTTAAAAGGTAGATAACTACGTATACTTTATTGAGGAATTTAATATTTGGATAATTATGACATTACACAAATATTGTAACCCAGTTTACCAGTCATAAATTAAAGCGCATAGGAAGTTCGGAATATTCACAGATGGAAAAGGACCAATAAAAATGGTAGAGCTGATGATGACATTACGTTGTTATGACACAAGACGCTAAGTACGAAACACAACCGACCGCAAAGGAATTTTAACGTAGTTACAGCAGACACGGAGCAGGGAACTAAGGATTATGATGCTGATGATGACAATGTGCAATAAATGATACGACGAGAGGACCCGTGTAACACTACAGTTCACTCGTTCTTTCCAGTATTTTTGTTTTTGCGCATTTCGTGCGCGTCGCGGCGCCGTTTATTTACGCGTGCTTATTTTTGCACCCGGCCTGCTAGTAGCGGGTCGCGCGCCGTGCGTCATAAAGACCAAGGCCATTCGCGGGCCGGTCAAAAAATCATGAGCCATTCCACTCTGTGAGGGTGCATGACCAGCGAAGCTGTTTAGCACACGACACAGACGTGGCAGAGAATTTTGCACAAAGGTACGAACTATTGCCGCCCCGAGGAGCCGGAGGAAACTAGACACGCGCGACGGGACTGCCACCTGGCGGAAAGTGGACACGCGCGACGGGCCGCCCCCCCAGAAGAGCGGAAGAAAAGGAAACTAGGCACGCAAGCGCTTGGAACGACGACAAAGAGAGGGCAGTGCGAGCGTAGACATGGCCGACGCCGGTCGCGCAGCGGAAAATCTTTGAAGAACCTTCATTATGTACCTGAGAGTCTACTGATCTTGAAAATGTGCTATTGATAACTAATCTTCTGAAAATGCGTATATCCAAGTGCTGAGACGTATAAGCTTTTGCATAGAATGAAGCGATTTTGCATCAAATTGGAGACCTGGGTTTTTTGTTTACGCACAAGAAAAACAGCTTGGCTGTAGAAGCCCCTGCTGGCCGGACTTGGCCCGCAAGCCGGGGTGTGGAGACCCCTGATTTAGAGTAAAGAAAATATATGCAGACCACACGTTGGTGCCTTTTAAGCAGTGTTGGCGGTAACGCGTTACCGGTAACGCGTTACTTTTTGTAACGTGTAACGTAGTCGTTATTTTTTCAAAACAGTAACAAGTAACGTACTTCCGTTACTTATTTCGAGTGACAGGTAAGAGACTTACGATACTCGTTACTTTTTCTTTCCAAAACAAAACAAAGAACAACTTAATTTTTCACGCATTTTAGGCCGCCAAGTCATGTAAATTTTCGAGATTTTTTTGCGTTATTCGTTGCGTTTTTTCCTCTGAGTATTTAGGTAAAACCGTAAAAAAAAATCAAGTAATTATGCTCGGAGTCTGCATGGACAAATATTTGTTGAAATATGGCGCGTATGCATACCTGTAACGTCAAAACAGTAAAACGTGTTAATTCATAGTTAAAAAAGTAACGCAAAAGTAACGTGCGTTACTTTTCATCGCTAACGGTAACGCATTCGTCTTGCATGGAAATAACGCAGGACGGTAACGCTTTACTTTTATTTGCAAGTAACGAGTAACGTATTATCGTTACTTTGTTTTCGGTAACGCCTACAACACTGCTTTTAAGCTGGAACTGAATTGAGTCCAGCCATTTTTATCTCGGCGTCGATTGGTGTGAAAATAAGAGAAGTGAGAGAAGACGCAAGTAAAAAAAGAAAAGAAAAGCGGAATATTTAACTTAGCAGGCTGGAGGGAGATAGTGCGCCTAGATTTCAGAGTGTTTTTCAATAGCTAGATTAAGGTGACGTGGACTATGAGCTACGTTCGCAAACACAAGGTGCGAGAGGGAGGCGAAAAGCGTTGGTCACCTGTCTGCAAGGTCTCCCAGCTTCGTTCATCCTCTCCCTCCACTATCCTCCTCACCGCTCGGCAACGCACGGGTACCATGATCAACAAATCTAGTTGGTGTCCGCCATTAAACAGCGAAGGCTCTTCGTTGTTTCAGTTTCTCGCTCTTTGAAATCTAGGCATTCTGGAGAGAGAAGCAGTTGGGGCGTGACACGACGCGTATACGACGAGGACACAGGCTCATGGAAGTTGACAGGCGGTGTCTCCGGGATACGCCCATTATTATCGTGTCTTTGAATCCTGATTTCCGGACTTGTCAACGCAAGGTCGATCCGATGAAGCCTCAAAAGCAAAATATGCAAAGGAAGAAAAGAGAAAGAAAGAAAGAATATATATATATATATATATATATGTGCGTATAGGGAGAGAGTGTTTGAAAACTTCGAGCGAGGCAAAGGCAATAAAGAATTGGGACAGAGGCTTTGAGGAGCGAAATGGCAATCTAGGCAAACGCGTCTTTTGCATAAGCCGGAAAGGGATCAACTCGCTTGACAGGCGAAGAATTAAGGGGAAAAAAAACAGCAGGAAGAGCAAGGATTAGGGATTTAACTTTCTAATGAGTCGAACTTAGGCCACGTCTGTAACGCTTTCATGCACTGCGTGCGGTTGAACGGAAACGTAGCCTTACCAGAAACGCGACACAAGTTAGAGGATGTCTTCAAAGTTCAAACGCACGGGTTTTTGCTGCGCGATGACGTAATCGTGCTGTGTGTATGTTTAGACGGTATGGGAAGTTAGTCAGCCCTAATGAGCGTCTGGTGCATTCGCTGTAGAATAGACATTTTGACAGTGCGCTTAAACCTCTCGCCTGGAGTCTTTAACGTGCACTAGGAAGTACCGATGCATGACCGCACGCCAGTAGCTAGTGCAATATCGTATCTGATATTTCACCTTGCACTGTTCAAGTATTGCAATGCTTTTTTGTTTGGCTATTAGACTCGTAAAAACGCTAGTGTCTACTTTCTCGCAGAGCCTGAGTCAATCAGAGCTAAGCAAATGCTTGCTCCATTAGGCGTTCTCAAAGTGCGACAGTATTGGTTCTCAAATAGTGGTTCTCAAAGGGTAAAGGATTCTAAAGTGTACGATTTGGGGCGTCATGCGTGCTTATATTTTTCTAGCTCATATTTGAGATGTAATCGGCACCAGCTGAGTTTACAAAAGTAGTGAAATACTTTCAAATCCCTCAAGAAGGTATCGACCATAAATATATATTATACCTAAAAAAGAATTGTCACTGTAGTTATTCTTACTTCAAAACCATAAAATCCTCTGATATGTGACATTGATTTCAAATTTATCAGAGCGACACAGTAGTCAAAATTTGTATCTCGATAAATAAAAATAGGGTTGACTGCGAAGCTTGCTTATTAGGGATTGCTAAAAGATTTTTCAAACATTGAAAGCGCCCCAACGGCACTCTTTTGGTACATTTTTGTTTAGATTGTTTTGAATCTACTGATTTAAACCTTAACAAGGCACGAAATCCTAATCTCTTTCTGCGCCTAATATGAGTGTTTCCACGCCAATAAAAAATATACAAACAAGGAATTCAAATTTCTTTTTTTGTATATGTCGTAGAGTTATCTCCTGACGCTTACTTCAGATGGTTACAAACATTGTAGCTGAAAAACGAGGCTATTAGGCTTGAACGCACGTATCGCCACATTTCGATGACTTGGAATTTAACGAAGGAATGCGCTAAACTGCATTCCTTGCTGAAGAGCAATTTATTTTACGAGTAACGAGCAAACAAGAAACTTGAAGGACCCGTAATCATCCGATTAATTGTGGCCTCTTAATAGTTGAAAAATTATATTGGAAAGCGGTCCCATTTAAATTCCTAGCTCTTTTCTTTACGTCTCAGGTTAAAAAGCCGGAAGAGGAAATGTTTCACGTTAACTATTATGGGTCTGCGCACTCGAACTAAGAATACACAATTACTATAAAAATAGTTCGCTCTTTTATAAATAATTGCAATGTATGTAATACACTTCTTTAAACATTTACAGTAGTGTAAGCGACTTGTTTTTGTGGGATCAATATTTAACACATTATGGGTAGTGATGCTGTCGGAAATACTTCATAGGCACGGAATTTTGCGATTGATAGTGGTATGCTCCGTAATAGTTATCATAATTTGGTGATACATTTTCGTTAGAAATGTTTCACAATCAATTTGTATGTATTGAAATTTGCAAAAAAAAAAGGGTGGTCGCGAAGAAATAGAAACGTTGAAAGCACATAAAAGAAGAAAAAAAATCATAGACTACAAATCATACAATATAAAAAAAATCGAGGCAACGTCTAGCAACTTCGATAAGAAAACAATGCCTACTTTAGCAGTACGCTTCGAAGAAAGGGATTCTAAGGAGCAGCAAGTCAACGTGTGATGACTTAGTGCAGCAGCGCGAAGAATTAATAAAGAATACATCTTCGAAACCACCTTTCGGCGAAATCCAATCGGAGGAAGTAGGTTCGAAAAAGTGGCACCCTCCCGATTCTTAATCAACAGAGGTTCTTTTTTTATTGTTGACTTTTTATCTCGCTTTCTTAGGACCAATTCTTCTAATACGGGAACTTTTTATCTCACAAACCTGACGTCCCATACCGCCATTTTTTATGGGATCGTCGTCTGCGTCAGGAGAAACCGTTCATCAACAAAATGATTCAATAGGGCTAGGAAGGAGTGTTTGGCTGCTTTCCGTCATAGTTCATCAAGCAACTGGAAATATATATCGGGGGGTGTGTGTGTGTGTGTGTGTGTGTGCGTGTGTGTGTGGCACGCGCGTGATTGTGTGTGCCTGTATTCTTTGTTTGTACAAGTGCGTCTGTGTTTCTGCGTCGGTATGTGCCTCTTTATGTTTGTTTGTGTGTATGTGTGTGCCTGTGTGTTTAGGTATCTGTATGTAACGTTTATGTCGGTGTAAGTTTGTACCTGTGTATGTATCTTTGTGCGCATATGTCTGCCTGTGTGCATCTGTCTGCGTCCATGTGTGCGTCTGTGTGTGGCTATGCGTATGTGTGTGCCTGTGTGCATATGTGTGTTTCGGCGGGTGTATGTGTGTGTCTGTGGGTGTATGTGTTTATGCCACTGAATTCTCAAACGGTTCGCTACCGTCGGTGTCATTTATCGCGAGGAATGGAAACAAATGTTGCGAAGTAGAAAATAAATAAATCTATGAGGAGTACGAAAGTTGAGAGGAATGGCCAGCAAAGAACGGAACTTGGCGCGTCGAGATTTATGGGGATACATAGGAGTCTATAAAACATTGCGATGAAAAATCGCGAACGCTGGTTGCAATTGAAGCTAATAAATTTAATAAATACAGCGCTTTCAAAATCTCTGCTGCTGAATCTTTTTTTTTTTTGCTTGAGGATAAGACGATAACGTTAAGGTTCTAAAAATTCGTTCTTGATTTAAGACAGCTCTGGGAATAGTGCCTCGCAAGAAGGTATGGGCGAAAGGAACACAAAGAGCGCGAAACCAGACAGAAGAAGACTGGAACGTCATAAAACCCTTCCGGCTTTTACGCCATTTATCGGATAGCGAGGAGAGGACATACAGGCACATGCTGATTCCGTCCATCATAACAAATCAATGTTTTCTCTTGAATGTGAAAAGAACGCAATTGCGAAGCGTATAGACTTAAAAAGTCTTTCATACTCAAGTGCGCTTCGGCCACACTGTAGAGGCGGGCGCACATCGCATGCGTAGTGGCATTTGCAGCCCCACACCGCTGCGTCGGGACGTTCGATAGTATCGTTGGTCTATAGATCTATCGCAATGATCATCTTCTGCGCGCTGCCATCTTTGCAGCTACTGGTCCGTGGAACGTGTTCCAAGACGCTAAAAAGGTCTATTATTGCGTAGACACTGAGGGGGAGGAGGAAATTAGAGCGCGGAAGAGACGGCAGAGCATCAGGCTCTAGTTATAGAAGGCTTGTATACGGAGACTCATTAGAAGTAATTATATCGCCTGTATATGATTAGTTTTAGGAGTAATTTTGTAATCATATCGTTACATTTATTAGGAAGTAATCACGAGAGTAATCTCAGTACTTTTGGAAGTATACTAAGATTACTTGTAACCGTTAATATTTTCCCTTCCTTCTCGAACGGTGCCCTTTGTTTCTACAAGTTTCCTGCCGAGGAATCCTCGAACCAAGTTTCCGACAAGAGAATGATGGTCTACCGAAATTGGTTGATTGACAAGATAGGTAGTTTGTAAGACGGTGCTTCTAATCCAACAACGAAAAGAACGATAGACCCGTTTTTAAAACGGCAGATAAATTTGTCCGTATTTTAAAATCTGATTTAATCGTAGCAGTAACTTTCAATTACGTTTAATTTGAAATAATCGAGTAATCTAACTGAACACTTTTTAACAAAAAGTAATTGTAATTGTAACCGTTTACGTTTTTTCTAGTAACGTAAACGAAACTTGCGAGGTTCGCGGAGGAGAGTTTCTTGAGATGCTAAGAAGACGTTTAAAAGCACAGTGCACAAAGATGGCAGCGCCGCTTGGAGGGCGATTGTTAGAATATATGGTCGATAGACCTTGCTCGTAGAGTAGAAGTGCTGTGTTAATTGTCTGAATTAAACGAAACAACGTCATTCACGCCACCAGGTGTACAGATTCAAACCGGATTGTGAACTTTCGCGGCATCACGTTAAAGGAACACTGACAGGGTATTTATGCTCGCCAAGGTTTTCATTTGTACATGATGTATGAAAGCCAAACTACCCAGAACCCAATATGCGGCTTAGAATTCGTTTTCTTTCCGCCCGAAAACCGCCGATCGAGAACTGGCTGGTTTGAGTCGCGCTCAATCTCTTCTCCGTGCTCACGTGCCGCATTATTTTTTTTTATGGTTTAGAAACAACTATCAAAGATAATCAAAGTCGTCGGTCGTCAAGGGCACACACTCAATACTAAAAATTAAAATATAAAACCCATTTTTGTGGCTTCTAAGAAACTAAAAATACGAGTACATTGATTGAAAAAAAAAAGTTTCACGGCCACGTGACTTTCGGTAGCTTTCTCCTCCCTCGATATTTCTTCTTTCTCCCCAGTCCAGTTTCGGTTTCGGTTTCGAGCAGTTGCCTTTTTTTTTACTTTACTAACAATATACGTGACGCTGTAGCAAAATATTAATTGGGTAGTCTTCTGACACCATAATCAGTCGCCTGGCAAAAAAAAAAAAAAAATAAGTGTTGTGGTGGTTGTCAGTGTCCTTCTAAGGCTTCGAGTGAAGCGGCGTTATTTGAGTGAAACCGCTAGCATTTGCGCACTCTACTATGCTCCGTTCCATCTTAAGTCCGACTGAGCCTAAAAGCTGGTGGCAACACAAACACAAACGCACAAACTACAAAAAAGAAAACCGATGTCACGACGTATTCTTCGTGCTTGATTGTATCAATCGGCTGTACCAAACACTAAGAAAAAAAAATGCTGTGATGTAGCTCTTTCCGAGAAGCTTGATCGACCCCACTGACTTGTACTGTTTGTATCGCTAGAACTTAAAGGGAAACTGGAGCGGTTCTGTTATTAGGGGGAAAACAATTAAGGAAACTAAAGCGCAATGTTATATGAGATAAAAAAAACAACACTTATATCGTCTTTATTTGGCTTCCGGGATCACGAATATCAAAATTATGTTTTATCTTGATGTGCCAAGTAGCCGCAACAATGCTTTCAACATAGCGCTGAAGCCTCGCCTCCTTCCCGACGCGTTCGATGAGAGGAGGGAATCGTGACGTTATGCAGAGGTCTCAACATTCCGAGCCTTCCGCAAGCTTTACTGGAGCAGTCAAAAACGCTGCACACGTTCCCTCACAAACGGCACGCTTGTGAGGAAACGTGTGCAGTTGAAACCTTTGGGTATGACGTCATATCCAGGAAGCCATGGATAAGCCCGGACTTGCTTGATAAAATACGTATAAAAACCTTGTTATATCAGAAATTTATCAAAACGAGAGATCCATTGCAGCTTTCAAGGTTTAAATCATACCGGAACCAATCAACAAAGCTGCTAAGAAATGCTAAGGCTCTTTATTACACTAACGTTTTCCAGAAACAATCTGCTCATGTGGATCAAGTCTGGCGGACGTTAAACTCTTTAAAGGGCAACTCCGGTCCATATACTTTCGATTTTGGGATTATAGGCTGACTTTGGTGCAGTCAGCGTCCCTGAATTGCAAGGTGTAATTTTTCTCGTTATTGTGCGTAGTTTTAAAGATATCGACGCCTCAAAGTCTTGTTTGGGGCGCGGCCAACAAAACCGAAACTAGCCGCTTGAGGCCCCGGCAACACTGGAAATCAGCCGCTATGTGAACGTGACGTCAGGATCGTTCTCGTTCAACAAGTACGTAGGCCGAGCGGCACCTACCCCTGTTGCGCTAGCCGTCTAAAGATAGGAGGTAAGCTGGTTTTGTTTTAATTCTGTATACGTGGTAGTTATCCAGCATATGTAGCAAGAGTTAGTGCGTATACCCAAAGCTAGCGACTGGAAAACGAGTGAACTCGTTCAGTGCCGTACTCGGCGGCTGTCGCCGGTCGTGCGGTGTTCCGTACTCGTGCGCTAGGCCTAAATTGTCATCAGGGCTTCGTAGATCGAGCGGCGTTGCTCTACGCCGCGCTGCCAGTGACGTACAGTACTATACCCTGTTTCACCTTATGATGTACCGCAGGAAAGACTACAAGCGCGAGCTCCTTGCTCTAGGGCATATCTCGGCGGCACAAGCTCTAGTGCGCCAAGCACAGCTCCCAAACGCTATGAGCTCGCGCTTCTAGCCTTCCCTGCGGTACAACATAATGTGAAACGGAGTATAGGGGCCCCCTCGCTTTCGCGCTGCGGTCACGTCCCGAGACACGAAGCTTTGAAGCTCTCCGAGCGTGGGCCGCGGCGCCTCGAACACATGTGCTGGGCTGTACACGTCTGTTTTTTCGTTCTTTTTTCCTCGGGCGCGTAAAGCCGAAGTCCAAAGTCCACTCGTCGAACAGCATTCACCCACACCTTCTCCGATTTCCGGTCCGTTGGAAACTTGTGAAAAAGCACCCTCCGAGTTGCGCAGCGAGGTTGTTTGAGCAACCGACTGCGCTACAAGTTGTACTCGGCATCTTTCGAGGAACAGCTGGGCAGTCTTGGGCGCACCGGGTTGCTTCCTAAAACGAGTCTTGGAGTCCCCTCAAGCAAATAAACAAAAGGCTATACCGAAGCTACACGGGCTACAGATAAAAGCAACGGCTAAACACGCCAATCACAAGCCGAGGTAGCGGTGGTAGCGGCTCAAAGAAGCGCACTCCGCGCAACGCCCGGACCGGAGGAAAAAAGAGAACGATACTGACGTCGCGGCCCAATGTTGCTTTAGCGATCGGCAACCCGCTGGCCGCCCGCTAAGGAGCAGCGACTCGCGGCGGGTCGCATTTTTATTATCTGGCATTAGTTGAGAATGCGGCGTCCCCCGGACGTAATATTTTGGCTGGGGTCGTATTTTGTGTCACTACAGCGATACCAGTAATTTATTTCATCTTGAGTTACGGCCTGGGCGCCCTTTTTCGAGCTAGCGGTTCAACACACCAGCGTCGTTGGAAAGATCGTTCGGCGAAGGAGTGTCCTTGACTGGATGCTCCCTGAGCGAATACTTTCAGCGACTACTTTGGAAACTTGGTTAGTTACAGCAGCAATGCCAATGAATCTTGTAAATACGTAGACTTTCGAAATAACCATTCAATATTTTTTAACCGGTCACAAGAATCTGAGGAGTATTCTGCTTTATGCGGTTAAGAAGAGTAGCAGTTGTTGTGACTGCGCTGAGTTACAAATTCAACCGATAAAGTATGTAGTACTGACATTGATAACACATATGCAAGACAGTTACATTCTTAATTTATCTCTAACAACTGCAGTTTTTCCTGCCGGAATGCAAAGAGCGAAAGGTATCTGTTTGGCATAAGAAAGGAGATATTGTCACGAAGGACAAGTGATGAGGCGGCGAATAACTGAATAAACTAAACGTTTAATGGGGCGAACTTGTGCCCAAAAATAAAAGGGAAACAGAAGATAACAATAGAGCGTCGCGGGCGTCGAAGGCGGCGATGCAGCAAGATCGAACGCTGAGGCGAAACTGACTGCGGCTCGCCACGCGGAGCCCCTTATGTACAGTCGGCACGGAATGAAACGCGAACAAGGAGCGCATGGTTTTCGACCCACGCTGAGTCACCTAGAGACGCAACACCGAAGGTTTGGATGCACTGAGCAAGAGTCTAACACATCGAAGGAGGAGCCATCTTCTTGCAGCTCCCATCTGGTTCAGGTGGTGCAGCATCTAGCGAAAACTATGCACCCACTGTTCGCGTTTCATTCCGTGCCGACTGTACATGCGTGGGCTTCTGGAACATGGCGGCGGCAGAAGGTTCACTGTGTGGAACATTCTAACCTCGAACCGGCGGGCAGCGTTGTTCTCGAACCCACCAGAACATCGACATTACAGCATTATCAAAAAAAGTGTGGACTGCGGCCAGGAATCGAACCCTGGCCTTCTGCGCGGTAGGGGTATGCGTGGCGGCGATAACCAAGTTAGGGGCCACGGGCGCGCCGCCTATTTGGCCAGCTGCGCCCGCGGCAATATGAACTATTCTCGGTAACTATCAGACCTGTTCCTATTCTTCCGGTTTTTTCTGCAACTCATAGAAAAATGTCACAGGTTCGTTTAGTACAGTTTTCCAATAAACACAATTTGCTGACCTCCGGCCTGGCTGGGTTCAGAAAAAATGTATCAGCTGGGCTAGGCACTGCTGGAGCAAAATAATTAATTCTGAAAAACTTCGACGTGAAGAAAGCTGGTCCTGGTGTATTTATCGACTTTACAAAAGCATTTGACTACATAAATCACAATATATTACTGCGTAAACTTGGTTTCTATGGTGTTCGCGGTTTGCCTTTTTGTCGTTTTTGAGGTCCTATTTACAACATCGTAATCAGTATTGTTTCTAATGGTAAATATTCGTTTGATATCAAACCAGTTAGGTCTGGCGTCCCACGGAGTATACTTGGGCCATTTTTTAAATGTCTTTATAAATGACTACTGTCAATATAAATCCATCGGCAAAATTTATAATATATGCTGACGACAGCCTAGCATATTTGTTCCAGCACAGGCAGCTGATGAACTTATCGATATCGCCAATTTAACGTTGTCCTAAATTGTTACACGTGGGCACGTAGGATAATGGTCTGAACATTAATACCGAGAAAACACAGCCTACACAATTTTTCGGCAAAAAAACGAGAGTATATTAATAATGCGAGACATCGTATTGAACCTCACGTTCCAATAGAAATCGTGCTTAGCACTCCAAAAACTCTCAGGAGTATTCTTTTCGGAACGAATGTCGGGATAACCCCATTGATCACATATGCCATGAAGCTTTCACTCGTTATGGGACTAACAATACCGTCACGGTTCTTCCTACCCGTTAATGTAAAACTATTAATGTATAATGCCCTCTTTCAGTCCCATTTAAATTGCTCTAGCCTCGTTTGGCTTCGCCAGTTTGTGAAATACGACGTTCACAAACTTGCAGAAACTATATATATATATATTGCAAAAACGAATATTGAGAATGATTTGTAATGTGCCTTATGATTACCATAGTGAAGGCTTGTTTCGAAAGTTCAGAATGCTAGAAATGTTTAACCTCTATGAATATAGATTATGTATCAGTCTTAAAACTCGAGAACAAAAGGAAATACGCGTTTTCTTGTCCAGACTTATCCGAGTTAGTGCCGAACAATCACGTCTACTTAACCCGACGCATGAAATATTGGAAGGTTACCGGCTGTAAGACAAACTACGGTACACAAACACTACGTTTACGCTATACCTAAGTTGCTCAACTACCTCGCCAGCAACGAAATTTGTATAGACTCTATTCAACTAAAGATTTGCGTTCATTCTATTTGCGCTTGTGATTCTTCATCGATGCATACTATGTTGCCTATTATCTACTTGTTTATTTGAACTGTATAGGGTTATTTTTAGGGCTTTCACGTTCCAAAGTTACCTGAAAGTAATTTGTAACGGTAATCCATTACGTTTGAGGCTCGGTAATTTGTAATCGTAATTCATTATATATTTCAAAAACAAGCCCAATCTGGTATAGAGAGAGTTTGGTCAATAGGAGGTGCGGGCAGAGCCAGGGCGTGCACCAGACGCAGAAAGAGGGCTTGACATGCTCTCTTGGCCAACCAGAAGCCGAAAAGAATCCCCTAGCGGTGGTAGCGAGAAACAGTTTTAATCATAGGTATATGGTTTTAATAAGCGCGTAAGAGTTAAATGTAGTAACCCTTCCTGGTTGAAAATAGGGTGCACGTGATGTTTCGATTATGATCATGCAGAAAGATGTAAGAAACGAATGTGGCCGCTCGAACTCTGTTTTGCTCGGACAGAGTGTGACCGCTCGGACGGCAGATTCCCGGCCCTCGGCGCCTGGCGTACGGATTATGTCGATCGTTCCGCTAGTTGCGCTCTTCCACCATGATCTTGGATGACCGTGATTGAAACATCACGTGCACCATATTTTCAGCCACCGAGAGTTACTCCGACGCACTTATTAATTTCGTTTCTCGCGACCACCGCCAGGGTATTATTTCCGGCTCCTGGTTGGCCACATTCGAATTTGTGAAGACGCCCTGGAACACGCCCAGCCCGCTTTCGGCCAATGGCGCCTCCTCATTTGTCTCCTATACTTCCCAATGAATGGCCAAACTCTCTACATATACGGCTCTGGGTAGACCTAAAGCTAACTGCCTTTGTCTCCACCGCACTCGTCGAAAGCGTTCGAATACGAAAGCAAAACGCCAGACGCCGGCTTTTCGCGTTCTAATGCGTTCGACGAGTGCATAGCAGACAAGGGCAGCTGGCTTTAGCTCTACCCACTAATTGCTCCAATCAGAGCTCGGCATTCTGATGTACCCGCGCTCTCTCGTCCATTCTCCATCTCAGTGTCTCGGCGCGTCGATACGTTCGGGTCAAATGCTCGCAATATTCAAATTCACAGACAACTGAAATTCACCTCTAACTCGTTTCTTTTAAAAATGGTTTAGTTTTAGTTGTTTTTATGTATAAAGATTGAATATTCAGCTTTGAAAGTGAAAATCGTGGAAATCCGCTCGAGACGTGCTAGTTGCGTGTCGCGGCCATTGCTGCCTCGGTAGAATTTACTATAAACAATGATGGCGGCCCAATCTTCGGAATTAATGATGCAAAGTTTCTCATCTTTTTTCGTTCGTTCAAAAAAGAAGGTATCGAGGAAGCAAGACGAATTGTTTCTTCGTTGCGTCACACGATAGCAATAACGTTGCGCCAATTTCTTCATAGGGGAGGAAGAGACGAGAAGGAAGGGACGGGGTGGTGAAATGGATGACCCGTAACTGCGGAGAAAGCGACGCTGAGGTGGCGCCCTCGGCGCCGCTTGACTTGCGTCGAGATTAAGCACCTACGCAAAGAACGGTTTCTTAACATGTAGGGCTCGTTAAGAGAAGTACCTTGCCTGCCCAAACTCCTTTGTTGATTAGTTTATTTATTTATATTTTATTTACCTTGCCTCCGTAAGCTGCAGGGATCTGACATTGTTCGAGACTTCGTGTCATGCGTGACCTTCGCTATTATTGATATTCACTTTGCTCTTGAGAGATGAAATATTAAAAAGCAGAGCTCGCTTTTGAGCCAATGTATCGATGTTAGCATTTTACGTGTAACTAAAAACGGCGATGTATTAGTTTTGATTTACAATAACGCGCACTAAAAGCATTCTCGACTAGATTATAATATCGATCATGTACAAACGAATAATGTATACCGCACTGGTATATGAACGCCCAAAGAAAATACTTTTATTGTTCGTTTATTCGTGAGAGTCAAATACTTTTGCTTTTACCTAAATTCTCCACGTGGTAATGAGACTCGAGTAATTATTCCTCGTGGCCAAGACATCGTCTCCTGAGCGGTACGAGTAAAACCAATACCCTCCATAGTCACTGGAGTAATGAGAGAAGAAGGGAGTCCTTTTCCTTTTTTTTTAATCTCAGCCTTCAGCACGCGTGTGTTGCCTTCCGTCGTGCTTGGGCTGTGCTCGCACACACGCTCGAGGCTCACGAGATGCCCAAGCGCCAAAGAAGGTAGGAATCTGGCGCTGGAGGCGGACAACAGAAGCTCCTTCCAGCCGTTCTCATCTTGCGAGGGAACTATAGAAGACAAGGACAGTTCGTGACGTCACCGTGAGTGGACCCCCCGACCCGCCCCGCGTGATAGTCACGCCGAGTTTCCACGACGTTAGAGCACCAAGCTCGGCCGGCGAGCAGGAACTTGATATCGGCGACCAATGAGCATAGCTTTCACACGCGCCAGCGCACGCGCGCATTGCGGCATCTCCCCGCATGGAAATCTTATATCTGGGCCATATCTGGCCATATCAAACATTATATGATTATATACGGCATATATACAGACTTATTTGGCATATATACAGACTGATATGACGTATATACAGACTTATCTGGCGTATATACAGACTTATCTGGCGTATATACAGACGTATCTGGCGTATATACAGCCTGATATGGCGTATATACAGACTTATCTGGCGTATACACAGCCTTATCTGGAGTATATACAGCTTTATCTGGCGGCCGGTTTTCAATATATTAAAAGATAAAAAAAAAGTTAAAAATTTACTTTGTTAGCAAAATGTGAGTGAGTCATTGCTCGAAAGCTAAATATTAGCACAAATAATCCCAAACCTCAGCTTTGGCAAGCTTAAGTTTGAGATTATTTGATTAAATTTTCACGAGGATTTCAATGTACAATTAATTATTTTGAAGTTTCAACATTACGCCGGAATAGACAATTTGCTAAATCCCCCAAGCACATTCGGCCCGTACTCGAGGAATCATGGGGACGGTGTTTCTTCAGCTGCCTAGTGATCGGAAATTTCGACCAATTTTATGGTTACACAGTTTTGAGTCTAATTCGGAGGTCACCCTGAACAAGTGTCGTATTGAACCCAAGTTTACTATGTCATATCACTTTTAACATTTTTCGGCAATGTTAGTACATCGTGCATTTCGATTCAACAGCTTCAAGCTGGATGAGCGTGCTGACAGTAGTCTCTTACTTTATTATCATTCTGCGTGCAGCTTCGAAGACGCTGATATGTAAGTTAGAAACGCTCAAAATGCTAGAAACAGCTCCGCTGAACTTTCGAGCTAAATCCCGGTTTTGGTGGTTGTGATTTCTCAGCTTTTTAAGTAATTCCTGCTAAAACAACAATCACGAGAATGATAATATATTGTAAGAGATTTCGGCGCCTCAGACTGGTTGAAGGTTGGACAGAATGCACAGTATCATCAAACTGCTGTCATTGACGAGAAATTTTAAAAGTGATGAATGAGAGGTCATTGAGCCCTATGGAACGCTTGTTTAGGGTGACTGCGAATTACACTCGAAACATGTAACCATCGAATTGGTCAAAACCAGCGATCCCTAGGAGCTGAAGGATCGCCGATTCCTATAATTCCTCGAAGTGCGGGCCGGGGCACCTGGGAGAATTGTAGACCAATAAAAATACATAAAGTGCTAATTTCAGGCTTGTGTCCTTTTGATATCAGCCTGGCCAGATCGATGGAATTTCCTATACTTCACGCCTGATCACTGCGGCATGTTTCATTGACGTTGGAAGCCAGTGAAATCAGGCTGTGAGTATCTGTGTATACGGTGATGCAGCGCTGTGTGCTGGCAGATAGCTTTGCCTGTATCACACTGCGCGTGTGCGGACCCAAAATTGCGGTCTTGGATGGCGCATGGCGACGAGGTGCATGACAACGTGTGGCACGCAACTCTAACGGAAACGCACATCGCTTGCGTTGCTCCTATGTGCAATACTGAAACTCTGCAGTAAGGTACACAGCCCACGACGTCACAGCACTACGTCGGGACAGTGACGAGTGCCGCTTTGCATTCGGCGTATGACATCTCGCGGGCCATGACCGCGAGCGTTGCTGTGCCAGCTGAGCAGGCGAGTCAGGGAGCCTCACTAGAACACTGACCGTATCCGCCGCTGGAGGGCGAGCGTCGCTGACTTCGTATAGTCGCCAAGCAAGATGAGATACGGCAAAGAGGAGTTTCACTCTAGTTTAATTTCGATTTCTGAATTTGGCTTTTAGAAACAAAAAAACTCGCCCATTATGTGTATTTAGCCTTTTTGCGTTCAAGAGACAATCTGTTATTTTCTGTATTGCGTATGTTATTTCAGTGATGTGCGCCATTAGCACGGTGAGTTTCGGAATATGTATCTTATAAACGAGGAAATACTATTGTTCTTTCTTTTAAGGCGCTACCGGCTGTTGGTCAGCAAAGCATTATGTGTTCTTTATTTGTACGAGTATATATGTATAAATAAAATAAAATAAAATAGACAAAAGACACACAATTGAGCGGCCAGCGACGCGCCCACCGGGCATTGCCTTTGAAGGAGAAAGCCAGCCTCAAAATCAAGAACCTCCATCATCATCACTATCATTTACCGCCCGATAGCCGAGACCTTCCCGACGATAGATGGCTCTCGCCAAACGTCCCAATTCAATGGGGGAAACGTCACGTCTGCGGGACGTCCAGCCATTCGACCTGGGGAAAACCTAGAAATCCTGTCCGCGCCGAGGCTATTGTATTATTGAGGAGTGGAATGTATTCCTCCTAGTAAAGTATATATATATAATGAATACAGGGTGTTTCACGAAAGGTGGACAAATTCGATATAGCGAAAACTACGCGTCGCAACAAAAAAAGGCTTGGGTTGTTTTGGTCCTGTGCCCGGGTCCTATTTAGGAAAATTATTAAAGTCCGGGATTAAATAGATTGTTAATAATTTTTGCGTAATTAACTTTTTTAATATTGTGTTTAAGGGCATGGTTTCAATTAGAAAATTGCTCAGCATCATCGAAAAACACTAAATCAACAAATTGCAGAACGATAGAAGGCACGCGAAGCATCTTGGGCTTTCTGCAAAACCGCACCAATTCGACGGGTTTTTAAGTTTCGCTTTGCTATCGGAGCGCATCTCGGCCCCGACGGCACCGCGCCCCGTGAAGAAATAGTGCAACCAGCCTCTGCTGCGTCGCACGATGACAGCGCACGATGACACACCGCTCAAAGTCTTTCTAAAAATTACTGATTTAGGGGCCTTCGGACGACGCTCAGCAAGCTTCTAATTGGAACCATATGTCTATTTTCACTAATTAAAAAGTTAATTAGTGAATTTTAGTTAATTAGCCGATTTATCTCAAAGATTAGCCACCCATCTAATGTCCCCCTGGGCGTATAACTCACTCGCACAAACCGCATAAGTGTAGCTTTCACGGCTTCTTTTAAAACAAATATGTAAGAATAAAAGAAAAAACACCCATTATAGATATATCCTCTATTTTTTTTTATGCGAGATAAAATTTTGAGTCACAGAGTATATATCCGGTTAGGATTCGAAAGACTCGTCCTGCTGTTCTCAGCTTGTCGGTAGAGAGTTTTAGGAAACAGTTTTACCACCTCCGATACGGTACGAACTGCGCATATATGCTACCGCAGAAGACTCGCACATGCGCAGTTCGTACCGGAGGGCCCACCGTACCGTATCGGATGCATGAGCAAAAACGGTTTTCTAAAACTCCTAGTGATAAACGGTATTTCCTAAGCAGCGCTGCGCGGATCCACCGTGCAGTGATTATGTTAAAGGAAGGGAAATCACAGACCTCGGTTTCTACGTGCTATTAGTTAAGCACATAAACTCGAGCCTGTATAATTTGGTGCAGCTTGTGTACGAAAGTAGCTAGAACAAGCGCATGCAAACGCAAATGGCCACTTCGCGAGTCCTTCGAGGCTTTTCAGAAGAGGAGGACTTGGTTACCCTGCCGGAACTCGTTAATTGCACTCATTAGGGGTCTTGGCGAGCAGGGTTGCCCGAATATATAAACTCGCTAAATACCTAAACGCCGGCGAAGACACGGGAAGGAAGGTGCTAAGAGCTCCTCTGTGTACGGAGTTTGAGGAGACACTGGTGCTTTGGGCGCGCTGAAACTTGACCTCTAATAAGCGATGTGCAGTGGGACTCGGTTGGCCCAAGTGCAGCAGTGACACTTGTCCAGATTTATTTATATTAAGACACTTGGTTGAATGCCATCATATGATTAGTTTTAGATCCGATTTATATACTGGACATGTAAAAGAAACTAATATAATTTAGGGTGGATATTTTTTTTTTAATCCCACGAAAGATGACAAATATTCTAGAATACTGGAACGGCTTTTAGAGCACTTATTGGTAGGGGTGACTGCATCAATCGGAGACATCTGAATAAAAGACCGATGTTTTCACTGTTTCCACCGCCTTCTTGAGCAACCGTAACAATGTCAGCTTTACACATATGTATTTGTTTCTTTTTACTCACTGCGTTTATCTTCAAATTTTAGTGGGCAACCGTACGAGCAAAATTTGTGGCCGATAAAAAAAACCTTAAAATCAAGCAGCAATAATCTGAGTTTTGGTTTACACCGAAAGTGTACTTCGGTGGCGTGCCCAATGTTGAAATAAATCTCCAACGTCTGCGTAAAAACGAGGGCGCAAGTTGATCAAGGTGAAACGTTCCAAATAAACAAAGTTACGTCGTCATAGACAACACGGAAACAGCCACACGTGTCTCACAACACAGGTACGAATACAACCAAATGCTAGATGAAACGCGAGGCAAACACGACAGACAGCCGGGACAGCATATCAATCTCCCCCATTGGGATCATTTGGACACCAATTAAGATTCTCCGACCAGTTGTACTTCATGCTCGAAGCGCCTTCGCATAAACAGTAAGGTGACCTGACGGTGCTCAGAATGAGCAAAACAAACACCACCTTCACTCGTTGTCACATAAAAAAAAGAAAGCAAAAACGTTTTTCGCAGTATTTCTGCGCTCTACGAAGTAGTTCTTGCCATATTTGGTTGTGGAAGGAAGTAACGATGACTTCGGCGCTTAAAACATGTACTTCTCGATAAACTAACATAAAGATAATATAAGGTGAACCTACATATATGTTAATTTAACACACGAAGGGGAAAATTCGCAAAATCCAGCCAGGAGCCGGATTTCTTTTTTTTTACTTTGGTTTTTGAGGTGTATATGAGGCTGAGCATAGAAAAATTCACTGGGCATCATATGTTATCTCCAAGACGACTTGAAGGTGAAAGCCCAAGTGCCGATGCATTAAAGACAGACGACCCCTCTAATGTGCTGAGTCATGCTTCTTAATCTGCTGAGTCATCATGTTGATTCGCTTAGTCATCCACTTAATTCGCTGAGTAATCCACTTAATTCGCTTAGTAATCCACTTAATTCGCTTTAATTCCACTTATTTCACTTTAATTCCTCTTAATTCACTTCAATTCCTCTTAATTAGCTTTGTCGTCTTTCCTATATTAACTTTGATTACTCTTACTTCTCTTTCATTCCTCTTAAATTCCTTTAATACATCTTAATTCACTTTGATTCCTCTTATATCGCTTTAGTCCTTCTCCGTTGCTATTGGTTACTCTTACTTTTCTTTAATTAATCTTAATTCACCTTAATTAGCGTTGTCATCTTCCTTAATTTTATGGCCTCTAATTCGCCTGAGTGGTCACGTAAACGATTTGGCACCTCTCGTGTCGCCGACGTGTTTTCGCTCAAGGTCTTTGAAGGTCGACTGAGCGATAAGACATACAAGGCTTTCGCCTTAATAATCAAAGACTATGAACAGCCCTCTCTACCTCCAAAAAACATCGCTTACAGAATATAGTCACGGACATGATGAGGGCGACAGAGCATATGTCTTTCGAATGTCCCGGCTCCAGCGAGAGCTTCGTGCCTTCCGTTGTGCTGTGGTTGCGCGCACGCGCTCAATCTGTGCGCGAGACGGTGAAGCACTGTCGAAGGTTGAAAGATCGCGCTGGAGGCGGGGAAAACTGAAGCTACTCACTGCCGTCCTCACCTTGTCTCTGACTACCAGATGATTCCAACCCAGCAATGACCTTTCTCCAGTAAGCCTCTGCGCGTGCACACAACCTCTCCCCTGACCTTTGCTTCCTGATGCCGCCATTTTTGAAGGGCATAGTCCCGCACGACGAACATTGTTAGCATCTATAATTGCGCGTACTTTGTCTTTTTTTCTCCCAGATTCCCTTTTGAGCATGGCAGCCAATGCCACTAGCACGAGAGTACGAGATAGCGACTTCGAAACGTTCTTCCGAAGAACGAGCGTTCGTGCCAGAAAGGAACGTCTCAAAGCCAGGATTGCTAGCTAGCGGGCGCTTGTAGCTTTGGCTGCGACTTAGCAGGGCGAACGAAGTATGAAGTAGGGCCTCAAAAAAAAAAAAACGGATAAGAACATACGATGCCAAGGTGTTCTCATGGTTAGGGGAACGTTGGTACGACGTTGGGCCTCCCTTCAGTTGTAGTACGCAGACAACACTCCACACGGCGCTTCGTTACTCGAAAAAGGAAAAACAAAATAGACGTTGAGAAAGCGGAGACCGCAAAACAGAGGTTTTCGGACTGGTAGCGTAAGTCAAGGGAACAAGAAAGTTTCGCTATTATTTTCCTTTTAATCCGCGGGCGAAAAGTCCGCACGCCGGGTTGCGAAGAGGCAACGCCGTCACACGGATTGTAACTTTCGGTTGTGGAGAATGGTATAAATGCACGCTTGCGCTTAGCAGCGATGTGAGATCCTTGCCCACTTTGCCATTCTCCATGAAATTGGAATTGAATCGGAGATTAGTGTATTGCTGGGATAAGAAGCATTGGCTAGGTGGCGCAAGTAGCCGTCCGATCGAAAGCGTTCAGCCTCTATCCATCCATCCCTCCAGGCCCATTGGGCCCGGAGCTTGACTCCAGTCATCCTTCATTGCAATAATTAAACACGTGGCTCAACCCAACACGAAAGGCGCGCTCTTGTCTATTTTATGTCTGCGCTCGATCTCATTCCGATCACGTCAAAATTCTATTGAGCGTGCTTCGATTATTTTATACTCCGTTTCACGCTGAGCTCCAAGACAGCCGACGCTACGATTTAAACGAGCCAATCGAGTGTCGTTAAAGAGTGCTCCGTCATGGCACTCGTTGTCTTTGTGCGCTTGGTATCGCCGGCTAAACCAATCTCGCAGAGTGAATGCGGCGTGATCCCTCACTTTGTTTGTGCAATTGATTGGTCTAGCAGGTGGTAGTGAACGCACAAAGACGAGGAGCACCATGAGGATACACATTTGGCGCGCTGCTTGGTGGCCGCTATCAAATCGTAGCGTCAGCTACGCTTGAATAGGGCAAAACGAAGGAGTGTTGACTGGGCACATTTTTCGTTGTGAAATTTGTGGTCTCTTAAAGCCCGTTCACATTCTTGCACCCGAGTACGACCGAGAGACCAAACCGGTTTTAGGTATTCGCGATCTCTTAGGACCAGCTCCGCTGCAGCGCATCCGGTTCTAAGAGGTCGCAAGAGGCTTAAAACCTGTCTGGTCTCTCTCGGTCGTACTCGGTCGCAAGAGTGTGAACGGCGCTTTAGTCTGCACACTTCGACCTTTAGCGAGAGCTGCATGACACGGGGAATCTGATAATGCCTAACGGGATGCAGGCGACCACGTCCATCATTCTCCGATGCTGACGCCGGTCAGCGACGACACGAAGAAAAGTGTGTGAGCTACTTAGCCTTGACGGGTTGATGATACGGGGTCGGTGAACAGTGACGGGTCAGACTCCAAGAGCGAGGAAAGAAACGCGGGGAGGAGGAAGCATAGGGAATGCTGAAAAGGAGTGGAGGAAAGATTCTCCTTTCTCAGCATTCCGCCTCTTCCTCCTCCCCAGCACTCCTTTTCCTCGCTCTGGGTTCTGACCTGTCACCGACAATAGGTGGTTTATGGTTCCTCCGCACTTATCCCCGGAGGTCAAACTTTGTATCTATGCAATACTACCAAAAAGAAAAAAAACAACGTAAAAACAAAAATGTAGGGTTTTTCTTTATCTATTTCTTTTTTTGCCTCGGAGGAAAAACAAAATTCATGTGTAATTGTAATGATCGGTGAAGGTCGCCTACATTGTGAGGAGACCAAAACTCTGCTTGAATGTATTTTACACTTAACGTTAAAGACGCAAAAAGAATAACGCAAAATGAATGGGAAATAAGATAAAGGGAATTGACGTGAAATTAAAAAAAAAAAAGATATACCCATCTTGAAAGGTTCTTCGACGCCATAAGACCTCTTTCAGTTCGTGAAGACCGGTTTCGCATCAAGCACTATCACCCCTAAAAAATGCTTTAGCACCGGATTTTTCTTCTTTTTTTTTTTTAGAGTGTGGTGTTTTTATTGATTGATGGAAAAAAATTACACCATCTTCCCGAGGGGAACCATGGGGTGATGCGGAGCATCGCGGATCGTTATTAACGGTGTTATTAACGGTGTTAGTAACGTTGTTAGTAACGTTGTTAACTTGCGTGTTATTACGTTGTTAACTTGCGAATGGACGCCGCTTCTCGTTGCCGTAGTTCAGGGTCTGCCGCTCGCTTCAAGCGTTTGCGCTCAGCGTCGCGTGCCCTTCGCTGCGCAGCTTTGTCTTCAGTGGACGTAGCGTTGCTGTTAGTTTGTGGGGTGGTGCTGACGCTTGCTTGCGCCAACCGACTAACTGACGGGACTGTTGCTTCCATCACACTTCATCGGAAGAACGGAGTGAAGTGGAGTCAACAGCGCTGAACTCGTGGTACAGCTTCTCGCTTGCCTTTATTTTTAATTGCTAATCTTTTCCTTCCTTTTGCATTTCATTTTTCTTTTCTCCTTCTTCCGTCGCGTCGGTTCTCCCCGCACCAGCCCCCGATAGCTCTCTTCTTTTAGATTTAGCATAACTTTTCTTCTGCTTATATTTACATCATTTCCAAATTATCCTCCTTAGAATTGGCAAGCATAGCTTCTCTTTGCTTAATTAATTTATTCCCTTCTTGACTGATTTCTTTTGGCCGGCCGGATTTGGGCTGCGGCGGACGCGAGCGGCCGAGAAACGCTAGCAGACGACAGCCGCAGAGTTGCGGGGAAAGCCCACCCCACTGGAAAGCCCTGGCGTGGCGCTGCGACCCGCGCGCCCAAAACTATCCTCCTTTCACTCCTCCGGGGGAACGCGCGCTACCGCTGCTTATATTCACACTTGAAGGAGAGGAGACTAGAGGAGGAGAGTTGGGCATGCGCGCGCAGTGTGAGTCGAAGCGAACCACGCGAAGTGCACGCAGCTGGTAGAGAGAGCGAGCGGAGAGAGTAACGCGCAGCTGTTGGAGAGAGGGAAGGAGGAGAGTTGCGCGTGCGTAGTGCGGGTGCGGACTACGACGCCGCGGGACATAGACCCGAGCAAAGATGCTCCATCTAGAACGTTAGGCATTTTCTGATGCAAGGAGTATGTATATGATCATCTATATTAAATATATGTGTCAGTTGAAAGCTTCCTTACTATGCATAAAGATCTTCCTTTTTTTAACCTTAACTCTTTTTTTACCACTGACAACTTTAGAAACGAAGGGTGTAGAGAATTCCAAAAACGTTATCGTCCCTCCTGAAGACACCTATATTTCTTTTCAGCTTAGGTCCGAGCGCGGCCGATGTTATGAGCCGAAGGGCCAATCAAATAGCGTAAAAATGGCAACGTCATGGCGTGCTCTCTGCGCTTGGTAGTGACTAGCCGGCGGAGTAGCACGCACAGAGAGACGACGAATACCTGCTGGTCCTCTGAACTGCAAAGAGCACGCCATGAGGTTGTGCCTCTTTTGCTGTTTGATCGGCCCTTCGGCTCATAACATCGGCCGCGCTCGGACCTAAGCTGAAACGAAGTATAGGCTTTGGCCGATATAAAGGCTGAAGAACAAATTATAAAGCAAGAAGCATCAAAACGTTAAGCCATGCCCTGCGCTGCTTAAGTTGTTAGTGAACACATACGGCTACGATAGCCAAGCATGAACACATTTTACTTTCCTGCCACGCCGAATATTTGCGTTTGTAGACAAAGGAATAAGACGTTCGTCATGTTTTTCTACGTGTTCCAATCTTCGTTGAACCAATTATAAACAAAAGAAGCTAATGACTGTTTGATGCTGTTATCTGTAACTTGTTCCATCGTCGTTGAACCAATCATAAACAAAGGAAAGGCATAATGACTTGCGCTTTTGACGCTTCTTGATTGGTCCCATTAACAGTCGTAGCTAGTAGAGCTGCGTCTGAACACTAAGTTGCACAACGGTGTCATATTCTCGATATTCCAAACAATTGGCTCTATCAAAAAGAAGAAAAAGAACGACTTTCTTTTATCCCTTATCTTCTCCACTGCTTCCCGCGTATTCATCATAAGGTCCATCTGGGCTTGACGACGTAGAAGGAAAGAAAGCGGTGGAGGATTAGCAGGCAAAACCGGCCTGTCTACCGATCCGTACATCGCCATTCTTCGGGTAGCACAAAGAGTCCGCCTTGTCGGTGCGTCATTGCTGCGGAGTGAGCGGGGCGGCTTGGTGGACGAGAATATGGGAGCGAAGGAGCTCGCTTGTTCGAGCTGTGCTTCTTCGCCCGTTAAGTGAAAGTCCGTGCCTTTTTCTGTCTTCTCGTTCTTTCGGGTACTCGTTTCCTCGAGCTCTTGCCCTGCCGTTTGAATGGCGGAGATAACGCGAGCGAGACGAGTAAGTTCGGGAGACTTGGGCTGTAGTATTGCTACTGCTTGGCCCCAGGCGGAAGCGGAAACGCATTAGACTTCGAGATCTAGGAATGAAACGATCGTTCCCTTTGTTGTAACTCTTTCGGCATGGCTTTTTTTTTTTCTTTTCTCGTCATAGGACTGTTCTAGGCTAGGAAGTTCACATACGTCCTTGGTGTTGCACAGGGAGCTCCGAGTTACACCGAGTTATTTTTTAAAAGTATTTTGTGAGAGCATTTTGGTTTATATCAGTAAATATAACTCAAATTTCAAAGAGCTAAAAAAAAATGTTGGCGGTGGCGCGAGAAGTTTTTGCGTATTTTTGTCACAGATGAATATCCAAATCACTGTTTTGTGTTAGTGCTTCTACAGCGTGTAAACTATAACGCTTGTAAGGCACATTAGACGGCCCGCAAAAATAGGTTTCTCAACGTATCGCGCTGGAATTTACTACATTTGTGGAGGAAGTTTACTTCGAAAAAATCAAAAATAAATTACCTGCTCAAAAAAAAAAAAAAGAACCTGGTTTGGTCAATTTACGCCACCACTTCGCAGACAATGCACGCGTAGAGACAAGTGTTGCCGACAGTTGGCGTACGCCGCGTCGAGGGAGCGCCGGCCGATTCGGGTTCTTTAGCGAGATCGTCTGCTATCAACCCGAATCAGCCAGCGCTCCCTCGACGTGGCGTGCGCCATCTGTCGGCGGCTATTCTCTCTACGCGTGCATCGGTTGCGAGGTGGCGGCGTAGATTGCCAGAACAGGTTTTTTCTTCTTTTTTCATTGAACGAGGTAAGTTTATTTCTTAATTTTTTCACTGTAAACATCCACCATCTGCTTGCACCTCTGTGGTAAATTGCAGCGCGATACGTTAAGAAGCCGATTTTTGCAGGACGTCTAATGTGCCTTCGAAGCGTTAGTTTAGATGCTTAGTCACTGACAGCTTTTAGGAAGCGCAGGGTCTGGACAATCCCGAGCACCTCAATATACAGCTCCGTAATCAATGAGACTGCGCTGTTGGTTCATATGGACGTCGAAGAGCCAATCACGACGCAAGGAGCCTGATTATGACGAGCCACACCCTGATTTCCTCAAGCGGTTTCAGTGACTAAGAATGTTACCCGATAGCTGTGGTACAATACTTCGGCCTCCTGGTTTGCTATGATGTACTGTGTGGGAGAACTAACCCAGCAGCACCCCGTTCGACCCCGAGCCCTAGACCGTGATGACGGATTGCTCGAGTCATCCATCTTTTCCAGCCCCGACGTCAGCGCAGCCTATAATGGTCTCCTGCGAGGTCCTCCGCTCAGAGCAACAGGAAACCGGAACCACGTGTACACAAGCACTCGCCTCGCACAACGGTCGGGTTGCCTATCAGCCGGAACGGGTACGCGAAAGTAATAAAAGAAATAAGAAATAAATAAAAAAAAAACAAATGCATTGATATTTTTGAAACCACCGCTATCTCTTTTTTTGTAATTATACGGTAGTCTGCTCTGGGGCAAACTAAGATGTATGTCAATATTTTTGAGCAGGAAAAAGGGGTGAGTGGGAGGCTAATTAGGGGTATTCCGGTTTACCTAAATAAAATATACTTTAGGTTGAAAAACCACAATGAAAGAAACCTTTCCAAGTAACTGGAGTATATTTAGATCTTTCTACTATATGCCCATGTTAGCTTATACGCGATACGTGTGCTATATACTTGTTTTTAAAGCATGCGAATTTAAGCCAATTATAAGTAACAAAAAAAAGGGCCCACAGCTTCCGTCGTAAAATGCAAACAAAAGTGGACGCCAAAATACAGGCACATGGACATTTACTAAAGAAGTAAACATTGGTTTGGGTGCTTTCTTTAATTCAGTACTTAAACAAAATTTCAATATACCTTCACAAATAGTACTAAAACTTCGGAATGCATTTGACACTGAAAATATTAAAGGTATCATAAAATAAAGCGATTGATAGAAAAGACAGTATTTTGAGTATAATAAACAGTGATCCATTGTCGCTCGAGCAAAACGAAATTGCGAACTGACAGTTTCTTTGTATTAATGTTTGTTTTTCTGGGTCAAAAGCAGCTTGATGGTCGTGCACTATGATTCTATCTCACGATTCTCAACAACAACCGGGACGCGTTCGCTGTTCCACAAACCCGGATAGAACAACTCGAATGGACCTGGCCTGAGGTGAAAGTAGCATTACGTGAGGGTAATAAAGGAAAGACTCCCGTTCAAATAAAAATACAGCAAAACGACCCCCGGATCAGAAATGGCGTCGTAGTTCTTTCGGACTTCCGACTTTCTCCAAACCAGCCCATTTCGTCTGAAAGCAACACCGAAATCCTCCTAAGAACCGGACTGCCCGTATCGGCAGCAACATCAGCGGCGGTCGTGATGGCGTCGCCACATCGTGGTGCACGGAGGAAACACATCGCGGGGAAACGAATGTTCCGCAGTTCCATCGTCACTTAGCAGAGAAATAATTATAAAAAGAAAAGCTGTCCGAGAACTGTGAAGCCAAGCAAGAGCGCAGCTAGAAAACAAAATAGATTTATATGTAGGCACACGTTGTAATAAATAGCCTCACGTAGAAAGGGACTGAGGAGTAAATGGTAGAACATTAGGAGGGGCTCGCTGTTTGGTGCACTGCCCACGGAATAGTTTATGGCCACACATCACCGCTAGACTCCGTAAGCAGAGGATATTGGTTGTCTTTCGTCACGATTGCTGGCTTTGATACGGAAGGTTGGGTTGCTTGGCGTTTGGTATCGCACGGCTACACTTTGTTTCACCGTAACTTGGCAAACAGTGAACGCCACGACCCCCTCCAGCCAATCAGAGCGACGGAGGCGAGTCACGTGACAGCTTTTACCAAAGGTACAGGGGCGAGAGCTGAACCTATGCAGTTAGAGAAGAGGAAGGTGAGAAGAAACTTCCTCTCTTACCCATACTCTCTTTTGGGGTCTCAGATGTCGCTTTTGTACCCTTTCGAGATAAACCTGCCATTCAATATTCGTACGAAAGCGGATTTCAGATCTTTCCCGCCCGTGGCTTTGACAGCATTGCGCGCAAATAATGAGATAAGGTATAGTCACGTGTTTTCCTCGGACGCGCTGATTGGCCCCCTGGGACCATAGCCTTCGCCCTCTGCCAAGTTACGAGGAGACGGAGTGTAGATCCGGTTCAGGTCAGGGAAGGTTGCAGCTGGCACAACGACACCTCTCAAGTTTTTATTTTTTTCGGGAGTCAACTTTTTCTTTGTCGTAAGCCTCTTTACAGACGTCACCGAGGGTGCACGTAAGGCATAGTAATTTATAAATTGCCATCGAATTGTTTTCCCGTTTTATTTAGCGGGAAAATTTAATTGGTGAGTCATACATAGTTCGGGTTTTTCGGTCTAATATGATGACGAAACGCTTTTCGCTAAATTTGGCAAGTAAATTGAATTGGCGCATAGTTACACACCAACTTAGGCTTCCTCGCTACATTTTGCAGTTCAGCCTTGACGGACGAACGCACACGATTTCACGGTTTGATAGCCCCACGAACGCTATCGCATTTTATACCAGCTCCCGCAAAAACATCTCGTCAATAACGTGTATTATGGATGATAAACTCAGAAGCACCCAACAAAACATGGTACAGTGGACCGAGCACGACGCTCCAAAGTTAACAAAAAATATGGGAATATCAAGCCACGCTTCCGTAGATTAAGTTGCGAAATGACAAAAGAAAAGAACCTGGTTATTCCCGAAAAATTCAGCGGCACGGAAGAGCTTCCTTAACGAGACTCATCTCTTACGAAACCCCTTCTCCCCCAGGTACTTGATCTCGACGCCAGCCAAGCGGCACCACAAGTTCCCCCTAGCGAGGCAGTCCCCGCAATTACGTGTCATCCATCCAGAACCCTCCTCCTCCTCTTCCCTTCTCCAGGTTCGGAAGATGGCGCTGTAGTATTGCTTTCCTGTGACGTAACACAGGCTTGGCACCAAACCTATTTTCACACAAGGACGACACCAAGCAGCGAAAGCTCGAAGTGATATTGGCGTCCGTAAGGTGTGTTGCGATACCTTTCCTTCCTCCTCCGCGACTCAAATACAGGTCTTGGGTAATATCGCGAGACTTGTATCGCGATACTGTAACTCGTTGCTTTTTTTGGTAACTTTCTAACTGCGACTCGATACATTTGTTTTAGAAGTAACTGTAATGACCTGCAAAGGTACGGATACTTTTCTCGAAAAAAAATTACCCTATTTTGTACCCACTACCGTGGGATGGACCATGTGCGGTGGTTGGGCCCCACATTAGACGCGACAAGATACAACGAGAACTCGACAATTCTTTCGTCGGAGCAACGTGCCGGCGCAGAGGGCAGACGTTTTTTTACTTCTGTTTTTTTCCTTTTCAACGCGCGCAAAAGCGCATTTAGCACTTGCTCTATTTCAACCTTTTTGAGCATGGCTCTCTGGCCCCGTCTTCAACCTTTCCGGCCTCATCGAACACCCCCGCCTCTTCAGCCGAGCGACAGAGTCATCTCGCGGAAACACGCGACGCGTATACACCGAGTCACTAGTTGCGTGCAGTACGGGCGAAGGCAACGCCAGGCCGCTAAGAAGGCGGGACGGTAGAGGAGGGCAATGAAAGCCGAGGGGAGAAAAGGAGAGCACTGGAAGCGTTAAAGAGGAGAGGAGGTTTCTATCCACCTCCCATGCCTTTCTAGTGCTCGCCCTCTCTCCCCTTGCTTGGCGTTGCCTTCGCCTGTACTGCACGCAACTGGTAACACGAAGTATAGACACCTAACGGTGAACTGTTTAACGCCGAACCAGAGCCCTTGTCGTCGGTGTCGCAGCAGTCGCGGCGATAGATTTCTTTGCGAAAGTGAGTCGACCCCAGTAGACAGACACTGTCTGACCTGGGCCACAGATGATGTTTCTACATGTCGACTTACCCATTCCCAGGGGCCGTGAGCCCTTGATCCACGGTCGAGTCCATTGTTCTGCGTTGTATAGAAGAAATTAAAAAGGAAAGCAAAACGCATTCCAAGACGACTTCGTGTTGTCCTTGTTATCATTTGTTTAGTTTGCTCAAGCGAGTGGCTGTCATGAGGAGGCATGTACAAGTTACTCAAAAAAGTATTTAAGTTAACTTACTGAGTATTGACCTAAACAATGATTGCAGTAGAGTAAAAATTACTGAAATGGATAAGTAATTGAGTAAAGTACTAGCTTCCGTAGAAAAAGTAGCGCTTTACATTTGAAGTTACTTTTATATTTTGAAATGTCAACGAGAAAGTACTTAGGTTTTGCTTCGTTTGCGAAATTCTGTGAACCAAATATGAAGCAACATGTGTTTTCACAGAAATGCTTTAATAGCTGGTACTTGTTGTTTTGTAATTCTTTTGTTTTGTGGTGAATGATGAACTGTGGATGTATCAGTTCTATTTTTAGGTCTTACAGTGCTAGAGCTTGATTTTGCAGACAGTGTTTGCGTGTTTACAGTGTTTACAGTGTACATCTAAAAAGTTCTTGAAGCAAAGTACAAAGTAAACGAAACTCTAGAAGTTATGTAGTTCAAGTAAAGTAATAAGTACACCGGTTGCAATGTACTTGAAGTAAAGCACTATAAATACAGTGCACTTTTAAACTAAAGTACAAGTATTTTTCAACAGAATCTTTCTTGATGCCCTCTCATCCCCTATACAGTGTTTTCCCTTACAAATTTATCAAGGAGTTTCAATTGAGTTTCCAATGTACTCTATAATAATACATTAAATACTCAATTAAAACTCATCAATACTTTTTGTAAGGTTTCTTTTTAACTTGTATGCATTGCTCCAGGTGTAATTGGAGGTGTATCGTTTTTTTTTTTCGGAAATGGCGGCAAATATTGGATAAAGTCAATTCGCCACAGAGCAGTTGTCTTACTCTTGTTGGGGAACTATGTAACACAATAAACGTATAAGGCACCAATTGGTATCGGTTTTATAGCTGCCGTTACTTTCCTCAGAGAAATGACCAGATGACTTCTCAAAAGACGATAGCGCGTTTTCACATGACAATACACTTTTTTTCTCTTAATTTGGAGATCATGCTTTGAAGTCGGGGGTTGTACTTTCCTCGTAAAGTACCAGAAATAATACTATAGTAAACTGCAAGTACATGCTCGGAAAATGTACTTCAAGTCTTCAAGTAAAGTGAACGTTTTCTAAACCTACTTAGAGATAGTATTATAGGTACCACTGTAGTTGCAGTATTTACCAACACAGCTTGTTTATTATATTTTATGTAAAACATGTTGTGGGAATTACTAAGGTTTCTCGAACGATCTGTGAATCTTGGAAGACCTGCATATTCTATGAGTTTTGGGAGGAAATGCAACACAAACAGGTCACCTTTGCGTTGCCCTTCTTCAAGTACAGCACAAACTAAGGAAGCAACAGATGAGCTTCAGAGTGGGTATGGCAGTCGCCTATTCTGCTGCAGGTCACTCTCCTTATACACTCTTAATCTGGGGCCACCTAGGGAGCCACCTATAGCCGTGACAAATGAGATCCAACTTGGATCCAATTTTGGGGCCACCTAAAATTGCCAGCCTGTTTGCCGTCCCTTTTTAGGTGGCCCCAAAATTTGCCATGACAAGTTGGATCTTGCCGGCCCGTTTTTTAGCTGGCCCGTTCTCTAGCTGGCTCTGCGTTCTAGCGGGCCCGTTTTCTAGCGGGCCCGTTTTCTAGTGGGCCCGTTTTCTAGCGGGCCCGTTTTCTAGCGGGCCCGTTTTCTAGAGGGCCCGTTATCTAGCTGGCCCGTTTTCTAGCCGGCCCGTTTCCTAGGTGGCCCGTTTTCTGCTGGCTAAAAAAATGTCCCGCCGTGCACTTCCCCGCAGAGTATCTTGGAGGGTCCAGGACTGTTATCCATAAAGAAAGCCAGGTGAATGAGAAGTACAGAAAAATTTCACCGTAAAATCGAAGCTGTGACGTGATACTGAGCCTGACGTCTTCTTGTGAGAAGTCACGTCGCAACTTTATTTTTGAGTCGCAAAATATATTGGAAAATCATTACCAAGCTCAATTTGTATAATTTAGCTGATTGACTTCCCTGAGTGCTCTAGGGGAAAGTAAATATACAGGTATTGTTTCAAGGGCAAGGCCGATGAATTCTAAACATTTAAGAGAACAGTGGGTCCGCAGGTAAACAATCCATTTATTTCTTTAAATTAGATGCACAGCGTAAGATACAGGTGGAGCTTTGTTGTAATAAACACCACTTTTAAACAATAAAATAGAAAAGTATATAAAAACTTGTGTCACTCGCTGAAACATTGGTGGAAGCATGGCCGTTGCTTTCCCTTGACACACTTGGTGAACTAGGACCCGCCACAGTTGCAGGTGCGCTCTCCGAGCCAAGTGTGTTGCAGTCTGCCGGAGCTTCATGCCATAAGACGGGTCTCCGCGGCACGTCAGAAGGCCAGTTGCCTCTGTCGTCAAGGCATGATGCTGCTGCGATTAAGCATTTTCAGCATTTTATTATAGGAAAATATGGGAGAGAGAACAGGCCTTGTATCCTAATTACGTTTTAAAATTTAGCAAACAGCAGGTTTTTTTTAGAGAGTAGCTTGCTTGACGTTAGAGTCTATTCAGATGCCGAGTCATCGGCCACAAACATGGCCCCTAACTTAACGTTTATTCGTAAACACAGCAGAAAACAAAATATGGCAAAACAAATTCGCCAATTAGATAACCGCATTTTCTTTCGGCGGCCATGCTTGTGTGTAGTTACTCGACATTAAAAAGCAGTCTGACGTCATATACTGTAAGTAGACCCTGTAGCTCTGGCGGCAGTTTGAAGAGAAAGAACAAAACTAAATTTTGACGCAACCAGGAAAGGGAGCTGAGGCTGTCCACTTGCCAGGTTCTACAGGTCCATGGCTATACCATAAAGGCTGCGGCAAGAAAACACCAGCTAAATCGTTGCTCGAAGACTACACGTCGCACTTAAAAAGCTAATTTTGTTTAATATGAAAATTCTTAAAATTTGACGTTCGGATAATTATGGTGTCAAAGATTTTGAATAATTAACTTTCTGTAACTGCTAAATTTATAAGTATGGTCAGGCCAGGTAAAGACCTTGCTAAACTGCGTCAAATATTGTAGAAAAGAAAGTTTGATATTTTTTTTCAAAAATATTGTTAAATACAATACATTTCTTAAATTCAGTTAGCCTAATAAAAGCTTATTCTTAGAGTGTCACCAAAACATATATTTTGTAGCTTAAGATGTAGGGCAGTGGTTCTCAAATGGGGGTCCGCGGACCCTTCGGGGTCCCCGAAAGCATTCTAGGGGTCCGCGACGCCCTGCCTTATAAGTCAAGGCCGGCAATAAAAGTTGCCATTTCTTTGATTGAGAAGAAACGTTCACATCTTCGGGCAAGGTTTCTCCTGAGTATGTCAATGAGGGAAGTCTACCTTACACTAGCCCTTGTTTTATCTGTTTATTAAATAACCATCATAATTAACCTATACCTTTCTCTTACTTTCACCACGAACGGGTACCTCCGTCATCTTCCCCGATCCAGAAGGAGTCTCGCGAAACATCAGTGGTAGAGAGCCACTGATGTAGGAAATGCGAAGGAGTCAGGCATGCTGCCTCTGATAGGTTGGAAAAGGTCAGTTTCCGCCTCAGACGTTTCAATTGCTAATAACAAAATGACGAAAATGTGTGCAACTTGCGGTTCGCGCAGTTGCACCAACAGAAATCTTTTTTTTTTTATAAATATTCCAAATTTGACCCCAACTTTGTGCCCGAAATAAGATCTCATATGTATACTTCGTTACATCATGAGCACAAACTTATAAAAAATTGGTAAGATTTCTGCGTAAGATGGTGGACAGCGACAGCTGGAATGAAGCCCTCTGAGACGCAGACACCCGAGTATATTCTCTTTGCTTGGGCGTGCGTAGAACTGCTGCCTGTCTTTCTCGCTTCCGGGCGTGTACCGCTTAGAGCTCAACATGCTTTAAACTTTAAAGCAACCAGTGTGGCAAACATTCACAGCGTACAGCGGTACCTCGTAGGCTGCGATGCGGTGGACGGAGATTGTCCTCACATGTAACGCTTGGACGTCTGGCGCAGGGACGCGAGTCTCCCCTGAAGGCTCATTCACACAGAAAAAAACGTTTCGGCCGAGGTCGACGGTCGCGTGAGTAAAGGAGGTGCACGCACAAGGACAAACTTAGTGTATTCTAGATGTTACATTCATCATCAATTTCAGCATAAATGTTCCTTGTGTGGCCGTTCTCCTTTGCTCAACGCGATCGTCGACGCCGGCCGAGACGCGCGACTATTTACCTCGGACGGCAAGCTGATGAGAGCGCCGTATACGCAGTGCTGTATCGGCGGACACTTCGGCAAGAAAAAAGTACCCCCCTATAAACTATTTAAACCTTGCCACTGTAAAATGCAGGTGGCCACCGTTGAGGCATTGGCAGTTAGCTTTCTTTGCCTCACCTTACCATAAGCAAACCGTAATGGCTGCGACTCTGACCCGATTACTTTACAAATAGCCACCCTCCAGAAGTGCTTGTGCGCAGCCGAGCCGGCGTCAAACGCGAAGAGTCCGCGCTTGTAGCAGTTGTGGTAAGTCCATGCTAAGGTGAACAGTTCTTTGCTTTCTGTTTTCTGTGTTCTGAAAACCTGTTTTCCGCTTTCCACCGGCGCCGCCAGCCGGTATCCGAATAATATGAAAAGAGGCAACTCCAAACGTGCTTCTTAGGTTACAAAAATATTGTGTATAGATACCTGTATCATCCAAGACAGGGTCCCACTTGTCCTCTGTTGGCGAGAACAAAAGTTACTAGTTAGGAAATCTGTCAGCAATTGACTCTAATCCGTTATTAGCAAGTGAGCTACATAATTACCCAGTCGGTTGTGCTGAAGAGGACTGTGCCCGCAGTAACAGCACCAGCCAAGTTGGCCCAGAAGTGGTGGTCGTGCTGGTCGCGCTGGTCGTGCCGCCAGATTAGCGGGCCGGGCGACGCCATCGCATTCACATGTTCCCTCATGGTTGCACCGCCCGGGTTGCATTCCTTTGATATGCTTCGACGTGAGCATCCTGAAGAACTAACTCACTGTCCCGCGGCTTCGACGCACACTCTAACATAGGCTGCCATCACCAAGATATGAAAACAAACGTCACCCGCAGATGCTTCCGATTAGATTCGTACTTCGTACCTTCAAAATTCGTTGTCCTTGGACACCGAGAAGAGAAATTTCCGTTATTCGCATGCGTGCCCGCCAGCTGCGCCTGCGGGGCACGCTGGCGGCCGCGACTGCCGCCATCTAGTGGACAGCAGGGTGTTTTTTTCCGCTATTATGCGCATAGCCGGCCCGTTTTTGCCGGCCCTGCACAAACGGGCCGCCAAATATTACAGGGCCGCCTACGGAGCCACCTATATAGCCATTCGCACCATTAAAGGGGTACTCCGCCGATTTCTTCATGGTCCCCGATTTGCTTGAAATTTTGCTAAACTCGCCAAACAACATCGCCAAAATAGTATCCCAAATATTAGGTCAAAATAATTTTTTTCACGAAGTTATTGAATTTACAATTTTGGTCCTCACCGTGTTTTTCAAACTGAAAGTCTCTACTGGCAACAACGAAAAAGTGACGTCAGTGGAAGTGCAGGGGATCACTCTTTGGACTGTAGAATTTGTTCCCAACTGATTCGAAGCAGTTTCATGGTGTCAAATGAATGCTTTGGAAGCTCGCTCCAGTCCCCGCGCTCCAGCACGGAACAAATGATTGGCATATTCTATTTTTTAGACTGCTCGCTCGACTGGCAAGCCTGCCCTTCCACTGACGTCACGGCACTGAAAAGTGCGGGTATATTTGAATGTTGGTTTTTGCATCATTTTCATTTGCCGATTTCGCAGTAACTATTATGAATTTCGCGATACTAAATAGCATACCGGAAAGGGTAAAGGCCGGGGAGTCAGAAAATATAGTTAGCTGAGGTAGCTCAAAAATCGGCGGAGTACCCTTTAAAGAGGGGAGGGGCCCACTCCAGCCGTGACGTTGTACACGGCTATTTTGACGGGGCCGGATCAGTTCGGCGGCTAAGTCCTGAAACCTTTGAACGTCACAGCTCTGGCCGTGACGTTTGCCGGCCCCAGATTAAGAGTGTAGAGTTATTATAATGTACGCTAGAGGTTCAGCTGGCGCTAGTGTGCTTTTGCAAATTGAAACAGACAGTGACCAGTCGGAAATTCACGCCCGGTAACGCATTTCTACAAAAAACAAAAAACAAGTGAGTTTTTTTTTTTTCGCTTGATTATAATAGCAAATATTACGAATAATTATAACGTAGTAAGTAGCTTAGAACAATTCTGAATCATGTAAATCAAAATACTTGTCGCGGTTACAGTATTGTATTTTTCTTCCAGATTCATTGAACTAAGAACAGTGCTGAAACAGTTTCATACGCGCATTTATACGCACTGTCGGACACCGTTAGCGCAAACAGGGCGTCGGCGCTTTTCTGTATGGGAGATTTACGTGCCAAACGAACGAAGGGCACCCGGAAAACCAAGAGAGACGGCGATAACTACCCAGTAAGACAAGATTAGCAGCTCCCTGTGCGTGAGACGATGTACATAAAGTGAAGGCCAAGTAACACAGTCCTATTTGGCAAGCAATAAAAGAGTCATTCTTGTAAACCCTGAGGGTGAGTTCCCACCTCAAAGATTATAAGTACTATGTCGTTACCGAAACAGCTCGCCTGCACTCTCTCGCTGCTTACAATAAATCAGTATGGCTTTATTCTCTCTGCTCATGCATGTGTTAGAAAATACTTGTGCCACGTGTGAAACGTCACCCGCACGCTCGATATCTTTGAAAAATATCTGGAAGCCAGAGCACAGGTACCCGATAAAAGATGCCCGGCATAGAGAGTAATATTTAAAAAAATCTTTTATGATACACGTATTTTATTCTTTTATGTTTTGAATGTTTTTACCCGCTCAATCGTAAAGATTCACGGCGGGGTAATTTTCATAGACAGGACCGCCGTATTAGCAATAAGCGTCACCGTAATGCTCGCGAACCATGAACATTCATTTCGATTTTTATTTTGCTTAGAATCGTCACTCGTTTTTACACATATCCTATGGAACAGAGGCCAGATTCACGAAACAACCTTACGCCAAAAATGTGCGTAAAAAACAAATTCGTATTCACGAAACAAAATTATCGTAAATTTTGCGCAGGTTACGATGGAATCCAACGACAGCTCCGGCGCTGTCTTACGCACTTTTTTACGATCAAATCAACATGGCCGAAAGAGGTGCTCAGTTACTTGGTCGCGACGACCAACGGACATATATTTTTCTACGGGCTATTCTCGCGCGTCCCGACTTAAGCAGCAAGAAAAAGAAAGAATCACTTCAAACCGACCACGGCGGACATGGACGCTGGATCCACAAACGTCCGGGAAAAGTTATAACGGCAACGATCCCACCGACCAAGTGACCGCCAAAGGCTAGCTCCGCGAGCTCGGCAGAATATAGGCCTAGCAAAGCAATCCGACCGGCTCCGATGCAGCTTTGTTCCGACGGTCCCTGGCCAAGACCGTCTGCCCACGACCGGCTGGCTTGTTGAATTTTAATATGCCCGTACGATCGTTGTGAACCAGTCTCGTATGAAGTGTTAGAACGCTGACCTCAATTTTAGATAAAGTCAATCTCATCCTCTTGCTTTCCGAGGCAGCGGTGATGAACGCTGTCGTCGAAAATGGACTCTCATCGATTCTATCAGCTTGTTTTGTGTGAAATAGAGCTCAAATTAGCGCCGCATGGATTACCTTCGCAACATATGGTATGTGCACTTTGTTCTTAGTAGGCCCTTTTATTCCGACACGACGGTACATAGACACTGTCGAGCTAGAACAGTTGGTGGAAGCAACGCGATGCCGGTCCAACCCTCCTTTGCCGAATGTCACGTAAGCATCGAGTTGCTATTAGGGCTGGGCAATTGATCGATTAACCTTCCGATTAATCGATTAAGGCTTTAATCGCGATCAAATTCTTTAAACGGTTAATCGGTTTTTTAATCGGTACTCAAAAGAAGTCCGTTCCCAGCCAGGTGCTATGAGCAAGGTTCAATTCTCGCGCTCGCGCAAGCGTCACGTGTTCGAGGATATACATTACAGTTCTGCCGAGGCCAGACGAACAAGCCGGATCCGCAATTGATCCCCGCGCGACCGCGAAACTTCACGTGTTGAGGATTTTTACACATCCTGCACAGGCAAGACAAACAAGCAGAAAAACAAGCTGGGAAGCTAACAACGCCGTGGTTACTTGTTCCAGTATTCGGCACGTAAAAATGGACGAGTTCGCGAGTATGAAAGGCAATCCCGCTAAAAAGTCTGGGTTTAAAGGTAACTCACGCGGTGAAGTTTTTAACTCGAAGGAAGTCTACTGCATTATCTGCAAAAATCCGTTTTCGTACAGTGGAAGCGTAAGTTCGCTTCAGTATCGCCTACGAGTGAAGCACCCATGTAGCTGCAGCAAGGACCATCTGCCAAAACGCAGACAACAATCAACGCCTTCTCATCGAGGTTCCTTTCTCTGAAAAGAAGAAAGCATCGTCCAAACTCTGACTTCTTGTCTTCCTGTCGGAGAATATGGTCAAACTTCTTGTCTTCGGGGCTGGAGCAAATATATGTGAGTCTTTGAATCGTTGAACTAGATGTATCCTCAATTCTAAATGTCCTTTGCGCCGTGTAAAAGAAGGTAAAATAAGTCTTCAAAGGCAAGACGAGTTGTTGCATTCTTTTTAATATATTATTTATAAACCTTAACGCAACCGATTAATCGATTAATTAATCGATTAAAGGATGGCGATTAATCGGGTTAAAATTTTTAATCGACGCCCAGCCCTAGTTGCTATCGTAAAAGATCGGTCTCAAATCGCTTACCAAGACGCGGTCCTACAGCGCGAATCCAGCACTTTATCAAACGTGCGCGTGTCCCCTCCGAGTGTGAACAGGTGTTTACGTGGCTCTTGCTGACACCCGCATAGTTCAAACGTATCTTATTGAACGTCCGCTAGCTCCTGCATCTCCGAGGCCGCGAAAAACGCCGCGGCGATTTGTTTCTACATACGCCGCTTTGCAAACGTCCGGCGCGGGCAGCCATTCCCAGTATAGCAACAACAGTTGCGTTGACTTTACAGCGATCGAGTTCCTAGGAGTTGGCGAATGCGCTTATCCCTGCCTCGGCATTCGGGCTCGTTTAATTCGGGTTAGTATTTGGTGTTAGCTTCGAAATTTCACTGCACGGACACGAACCCCAGACAACCGTCGGCGGAAAGGCCGCCTGCGTTCCTTATTAAATATCCACGTGCTTCGAACCATACGGAGATCTGCGATTGGATGTTCATGTTGCCGAAGACGCCGTCACCATAGCAACAGCCCGCTCTCGCGGAGATAAAGAGGTAAAGCACCCCCCCCCCCCCCCCCCCCCCATATCGAGAGGAGGTACCGATCTATGAAGAGGAGGCTGGCGTCACTTTTCCGCATACGTGAGCTTTAATTGGTTCGAATTTTGAGCGATTACTTTCGCCTAGGAGCTGCCGAAACGCCGAGGCATCATTAATTTGCGAGACGCGCATTCGCTCCCGCCGGCCTGCATTCAAAAACTGCGATGGATGTCCCCCATTGACGCATCCGCCTTCGTTGTAGGGTTCCTTTCAATGCGTCGCACGTTCTAAGACTGCGTGCGTTGGTATGAATGGAGAAACTACGAACGGCTCTCTCTCGAGCGCTTGATCATGGAACTCATACGTAATAACCCGTTATTATGGTTCGTTATAAGGGAAGGCTTTGCCTCGGAATTCGTCGGTGGGTTGGAACGCGTCTTTGTCCTTGGACATCCGAAATTCTGTTTTTTTTTCTTTTGTTTATTCACAAACATGGTATGTTTGTGCATGCACCACACTTTTGAAACTGCCTTCTTATTTTGTAGACACATTTCCCAAGAAGGAATTTGCGTGTTCTTTTGTCTTACTGACATCTTCATACAAACATTCGTAATAAGTGTTGTTTTTATTGTACACTGATATCAATTTTCAAAATTTGTGACGATTTTTAAGTTTGCCCCAACAGTGCTGTTTTTACAGTTTTTTTCCGGGTCACCTTTTCAACATTGTTTTTGTTGGAAAAAATAAAGGTACTATTATTATTATTATTATTATAAAACGTTTGCGTTTCTAGAAACTTTATTGTCTGCATTGAGCAACGAATGTTTTTCGCTTCATCTGTATTGTGTACGTTGTAGGGCGCGCTTAAACAAAAACAAAAATACATTTCTAGAAGGGAAAGAGTGCAGGTGAGCTGGTTAAACTACATAGTTAAAACCCCGAGAAAGGGGGAGAAAACGCACAAGAAAACACAAGTTTTCAATATTGTGTTATCTTGTCCGTGTTCTTTATTTCCCCTTTTCTCAGGGTTTTGAAATAAATTTCTACTTCCCCGTTATTTATACATAAACTAGAAAGAAAAAAAAGGTGTGAAATTTAAACGAGATGCAGCTCTGAGAAAAATACGTCCCCACTAGTGGAGTGACGGTTAAACGCGCTGTCGGCGCGTCTTTAATAAAAGTATTGTCATTTTTTTTGCGCGAAATTTTTGCGGCCAGGGAATTTTCCGGGACACATTCCTGCGTTAAGATGCGAGCTCTCTGCGTCAAGAAAATTTTTATTTTAGGATATAATGATTATTGTTACGTCCCGCCCACCACTGCGTGACGTATGTTCAATGATAGCAAAAAAGAAAATAGATGTTTATGCAGCAGGAGTTTAGTCTGCCTGAGTATGGCGACATTGTTACCCCTTTAGATTGTAAATTATGACAGCGCGGTACGACTGCTAGTCTTAGTCTGGGGTCTTTAACGTACATTACGCAGTATTGTGATACACGACCGCACGCCGGTGCGATGCTAGTCCAAATTTGAAATGGGCAGGGGTGGGATTAAACCAAGGATTCCTGGGTTTCGCAGCACGAGCTGTTGCCACACGTGCTCTGAGCCACACCCCGTCGCCGATCTCCACTCAAGTACAGCAAATATTAGTGGTTAGTTGTTGATGCAGTGGGACTTTAGTCTGCCAGAACGTAGCGACATAGTCACCCACTGTAGATGAGCGACTTATCCGGTGCAGTGCGCTGCTAGCCTGGGGTCTTTAACGTGCACCACGCAGCAGTGATCATACACGACCGCACGCTGATACGATACTCATCAAGATCAAAACAGACAGGGGTGAGGATTCAGGAACAGCAATTGTGCTGCTTATAGTGTGCTAAAGGAACACGCTCCAAGGTAAAGAAGAAGAGATAGACGAAACCGAAGGTGGCGTAGAATAAACGCAATTTAAGATCGCTCAGAGTACAAATCTTTACATCTGACACGGCCGACAGGATCTCTACGTTGGCGACGTGTACCAAGTTAAAGTGTAATTCAGGCTGAGCGAGAAATGCAAATAGTGAAATTGTTAAGTTGCTTTCCTTCAGCGTTAAACAAGTGTCATCCTATACTACAAAAAAAAAAGCAGACCAATATTTAGATGTAGAAGTATTCACAGCGGTTAATTTGCTTTTGCGGGGAGTGTGTTCTCTCGAGTAATTAAGAAGATAAAGGAAAGTCGTAAGTTTTAGTTATAACAGATTCTGTGAGTTCAGAAGAGCGTGCGAAGATGCTGCGGACCTTCTAGCAAATCTTTCAGGTACTCTAGGTACGTGTAATCGCCCCCAGGTAAAACCAACAAAAATAATCCTGAACGCGTTCGTTGTTTCTAGTGTCTCCTCCCTATCAGCACATACTCGACACTTAGGGTCTGTGGCGCCTGATTGACGAAACTGAGCCTGTAAGGGTAGCAGAATAAGATTGACAAGAAAACTACTAGGACTAGGACGGCAGGGAAGAAAACAAAAAGGACAAAAATGGCCATCTAAGGTGTCTTTCGTTCCATCATGTAAAACTCTATCTTAGTATTTTGTATGCCCAAGCTGAAGGAATTTCGGTTCCCTTGTCGAATCAGTCTACCCTTCCAATACATTTTTTTCTTCTTAAAGCTAGTGAAATGAGAAATATCTGGGAATAAATACACGAATGAAAACACAACTATCCAACCCCGTGGAAGTTTCCACGAAGGAATAACTTTGTGTAAAACTTTAAACCGATAATATTATCTAAGTTTTGTTTTTTTCTTTTTTCACAGTGCATTAGGTACAAGGGTAATTACTCTCCGTTTTCTGCCTGCCTCGCTGCACTTATGTTTATTAGCTATTTTCTTTGTGCCGTCTAGCGTTTAACATTAAAATGACTCAAAACGTTTTAGATTGCATCGATGTATTGGTTACTTACGATGGGCCAGCTGAACAAAGAAACCACGCATAAAAACACCATTCACACTGCTGGACTAACAACTGTTTAATGCTCTTCCTTTTCTTTTCCTCTTTGCGAGTGATTGAAAACTTCTTTTTCTTTTTATCCCGTAATTCCTAATTTCTTTTTCTTTTTCTTTTTCTTTAGGTCACTGTTCGATTTTTTGCTTTACTGGTTTTTTGGCGTTTCCTCATCCTTTTTTAGGGGTGAGGCTGGCGCATTCTTCTTTCTTTTATCCTTGCCCGGACACCGTGGCTCCCCGCAGGAACGCTTCCTCCTTGTGGTCGAGTGCAACTGAAGGGGCACTAACACAGTCCTCTCCGTTGTCCTTGATGGCTAGGGCCTCTAGCAATTCACGCGCGAGTTGGTTTCTGTGTTTTCCCACAATGCTAACTTCGTGTAGTTTTGCTTGACATTCGCATGTACGGCAGTGAGCTGCTAGGTGTCCAGCTGCTGTTAAGGCTCGTAAAGATGCGGCATGCTCTCTTGTTCGATCGTTAATACAACGTCCTGTTTGGCCTATATAACATCTCCCACATGTCATGGGAATCTTATATATGACCTCTTTCTGGCATTGGGCATACTTGGTCTTGTGTGCCACGTCACATTGATTTTCGTTTGTGTTTTGTTCTTTGTTGATTTTCCCACACATGGAAGTAGCCTTGTTCGGCGCGGAACATACGACGTGTACCCCTTGCCGGCTCGCAATCTTCTTTAGCTTGTGGGTAATGCCATGAAGATATGGCACCACCACTATGGGGCTTCCAGGTTTCTTTTTGGTTGTTGTACGTCTCCCGGACCGCGCTTCAAGTTCTTGCAAATCTTTTCGCAAATTGATGTCAGAAGCGTGTGCGGGTATCCAGCTTCAAGAAGCCTAGACATTTGTATGTCAAAACTTCTCGCAACTTGGTGGGCACAGGACTTTTTTAAGGCGGATGTAAGCGCTGTGGTGGCGACCCCTCTTTTTACGTTCTTTGAGTGTTCTGAGTCGAACGGTAGAAATCTTTTGCAGGAACGAGCCTGATACCTCCAACATACGTGGCCTTCTTTGAAATCTAAGGTGAGATCGAGAAACCTTATAGATTCATTTACAGGTAGTTCATGAGTGAATGTCAAACCCATGCAGCTCTGTTCAAAGCATCTCATCACGTATTCTCGGCATCCGTTGCTTGGCTCTTCCGTTTTCTCGTTGCAAAGAATCAAGAAGTCATCGACATACCGGAAGATGGCTTCGACCCGGGGATCTTTCAAAACTTGTTGGATGGCAATTCCGCATGCTGCGAGGAACACGTCACTGAGGTACGGCGCCACTCTTGATCCGATGCACACTCCGCTCTTCTGGACAAATTTTTGATCTTGATGTGTCACTACCGTCGCCGTTAGGTACACTCGTAACAGCTCCAAAAAGCTGTCTAGTGACATTCCCGCCGCGTTTTGGAATATTGTGATGCCTTGCTCTTCAATGGTCTTCCGAAGTACTTTCATGAGGTTCGCGTGTGGAATGGAATAGTACATGTCTTGGATGTCTAGCGAAAATCCAGAGGCAATGTTGCATCCATTTTCTTGAAGGAAGGAGATCACTCTTTCGGAGTTTGATATCTTGAAGGGGTCCTGTGCCTGAACTTGAGATAGTTGTTTTGCTAGAAAAGTTGAAACGTGTGCTTGCCATGTATTTCTCTCTGAGACGATGGCCCGAAACGGATCCCCTTCTTTATGCGTCTTGACTGAGAAAAAAACTGACAATTCGTTTCCTTTTGTTCCCTTGATTTTTGTTACGAGACTTCCAAGGTGGTTATTTTCTAGTATATTTAGGATAGCCCTTTTTGTAGTTGTTGCCCTTTTTTCTTCTGCCGGAATGAAGTTCTTGGCAATGGCTTGATTGGCTTTTTCCGCGTACTTCCCTGAATCGAGGACGACGAATCCACCTTCTTTGTCAGACACGCATAGTCTTAGATCTTTTGCCCGCAACTCACGCAGTGTGGGCCCGAAGCTAAGATTTTGGTGGACAGGGCTTCTTAGGTTTGCAAGGCAATGAATCCCTTCATTGATGATGAGTTTTGCTTTTTCTTCTGGAGCTTTGGACGCGATGTGCCTAAGTAGCGCGACTTTGTCGACGGGCTTAAGCACTGGTTGAATAGCAAATTTCGGACCTTGCTCAAGTACCTTTGTCGCTTGTGTTGAAAGGTTGACTTCCCCGATGACCTGAAGCGGTGGCCTTTTGGGGGTTGCCTTGACTTTTGTTGTCAGGAGGTACTTCCATGCTGGGAGGAAATATTGGGTCCATAGGCTTTCCGTTGTGTGTCTTGTCATTTCCAGTTGGTGCCGGAAAAATTGTGTCTGACACATTTAACTCGAAGGAAATCTGTGAGTAGGCGGACCTGCCGCCATGTCTCTGATCGAAGAATCTTCGCCAGACATCCAAGACATGTCCTATTCCATTCCACACGCGAACCTCATGGAAGTACTTCGGAAGACCATTGAAGAGCAAGGCATCACAATATTCCAAAACGCGGCGAGAATGTCACTAGACAGCTTTTTGGAGCTGTTACGGAGTGTACCTAACGGCGACGGTAGTGACACATCAAGATCAAAAATTTGTCCAGAAGAGCGGAGTGTGCATCGGATCAAGAGTGGCGCCGTACCTCAGTGACGTGTTCCTCGCAGCATGCGGAATTGCCATCCAACAAGTTTTGAAAGATCCCCGGGTCGAAGCCATCTTCCGGTATGTCGATGACTTCTTGATTCTTTGCAACGAGAAAACGGAAGAGCCAAGCAACGGATGCCGAGAATACGTGATGAGATGCTTTGAACAGAGCTGCATGGGTTTGACATTCACTCATGAACTACCTGTAAATGAATCTATAAGGTTTCTCGATCTCACCTTAGATTTCAAAGAAGGCCACGTATGTTGGAGGTATCAGGCTCGTTCCTGCAAAAGATTTCTACCGTTCGACTCAGAACACTCAAAGAACGTAAAAAGAGGGGTCGCCACCACAGCGCTTACATCCGCCTTAAAAAAGTCCTGTGCCCACCAAGTTGCGAGAAGTTTTGACATACAAATGTCTAGGCTTCTTGAAGCTGGATACCCGCACACGCTTCTGACATCAATTTGCGAAAAGATTTGCAAGAACTTGAAGCGCGGTCCGGGAGACGTACAACAACCAAAAAAGAAACCTGGAAGCCCCATAGTGGTGGTGCCATATCTTCATGGCATTACCCACAAGCTAAAGAAGATTGCGAGCCGGCAAGGGGTACACGTCGTATGTTCCGCGCCGAACAAGGCTTCTTCCATGTGTGGGAAAATCAACAAAGAACAAAACACAAACGAAAATCAATGTGACGTGGCACACAAGACCAAGTATGCCCAATGCCAGAAAGAGGTCATATATAAGATTCCCATGACATGTGGGAGATGTTATATAGGCCAAACAGGACGTTGTATTAACGATCGAACAAGAGAGCATGCCGCATCTTTACGAGCCTTAACAGCAGCTGGACACCTAGCAGCTCACTGCCGTACATGCGAATGTCAGGCAAAACTACACGAAGTTAGCATTGTGGGAAAACACAGAAACCAACTCGCGCGTGAATTGCTAGAGGCCCTAGCCATCAAGGACAACGGAGAGGACTGTGTTAGTGCCCCTTCAGTTGCACTCGACCACAAGGAGGAAGCGTTCCTGCGGGGAGCCACGGTGTCCGGGCAAGGATAAAAGAAAGAAGAATGCGCCAGCCTCACCCCTAAAAAAGGATGAGGAAACGCCAAAAAACCAGTAAAGCAAAAAATCGAACAGTGACCTAAAAAGAAAAAGAAAAAGAAATTAGGAATTACGGGATAAAAAGAAAAAGAAGTTTTCAATCACTCGCAAAGAGGAAAAGAAAAGGAAGAGCATTAAACAGTTGTTAGTCCAGCAGTGTGAATGGTGTTTTTATGCGTGGTTTCTTTGTTCAGCTGGCCCATCGTAAGAATGACCCAACTAGCTCAGCTTAAGCCCGTGGTATTGGTTACTTTTTGCGCTTTTAAAAAGATCTACTTTATTTTTTTTTTAGAGCCTAGTTCGCTAGGCGTTCCGGGAAAAAAGTTCATAATTTTAGGTATTTATCAGAAAATACCCGTTTGGATCAAAAGAGGAAAAGGTTAGAGCAGGGAAGCATGAATGTAGTCAAGAATAAAACAGCAAGTTTTGCTGTTTGAATCATGAAATATTTTTTGCCAAAAACATTTGGGTACGTTGCAGCGAAATGATTTCCTGATGCTTTCCATCTTTCTGCGAAAAAAAAAATAGTAGCTGCAGCATTAAATTGGGTATTTTCTTGGTATCATTTTACATTATTGAGTTAACCCCTAACAAATATTTTATGTTTTAGAAAAATTGTTTTGCAATGTTTCTTGCATTCATTACACTGCATTTGGTATTTGATTTGAGGCTACCGTTCGAAGTATATTTGCTTTAGGCTAAATTTAAAATGAGAAATGAAACTTTGTTATGTTTAGGTTGGAGTAACGGTACAGATATTCGCAGCGTTCATCAAAATACTCTGAATTTGCTTTTTTGTTTTTGTGCGGCAGTACTTAGTATACTTTCGGTCACAATTTGAGAATACGCAGTTTGATCGTCCTTACAAACCGTATAAATAATAAAATATAAAACCTTGCTCTTTGGCGGTATCAATTAAGTGTACCCAGTCAACCCGCCTATGCTTACAAATATAGGGTGACTCTGAATACCCTTGCTCGATTTAAAATGGGCCGTAAAAACCGGCGTCTACACGTAGCAATCTAAACGTTTCATCAAATGTGTATTTCTTAGGTCGGTTTTATCCTGTAAAATTACACAGCGTAGCTCCCTTTCTGTTAAAAATAGGTCCAAAAAACTTGCCAGGGTCAACGACGGCGGACGCCGACGCAGACGACTAAGTGACGTGTGGCGGGGCGCGCTTGGCGCATGTATTGATAGGTGGCGCTGCCCCTTATTGATCGAGACTGCTCGCGACGACCGTAGTCTATTAAAATGAACACAATGTTTTATGGTATGGCCTTTGGTATAAAAATAAATGCGGACAATGAGAGCGAAATTCAAATATAGAAAATAATCGCGGCTGCATAACATCGGCACTCTTGCTGCCGACGGATTTCGTGTGCGTGTCGTCTGCTTTCTTTGGATGGTCGGCTGCAACTTCCGACACTGCTCCCGACGCCATCTATGAATACGTGCGCCAAACGAGCCCCCCCCTTCCCCCACTGGACTTGGTCGTCAGCGACGCTGTCCGCCGTTGACCTGGCAAGTTGTAAGGCCTTCTTTTTTTTTACAGAAAAGGAGCACCGCTTTGTAGATTTACAGGATAAAACAGACCTATGAAATAGACATTTGACGCAAAGTTTAGATTGCTACGTGCAGGTGCCGAGTTTTACGGTGCATTTTAGGTATAGCCTGGTTACTTCAGACACCATATGTACCAAACACAAAACTATGACGATGCATGTGGGACAAGAAGAACATGCCGAATATATTCTAGATAAGCTGCTAATATAAGAAAAAAGTTGGGCTCAAAAATATCAAGTTACTTTCGTCTCACATACATCTTACCTAGAAAAAAAAAGAACACTTGGCCCCCACAATATGTTATAAATAGTGATACCTTTTTTAAATTTACATTGAGAGTATTTCGTAAGCAAAACTCAACACTTCGCATGAGAAATACTCTCTTTATTCCAAAGGTTGATTCTAACACTTTAGATTGAGGCCTCATATAAAGTATAACGAAACCGGTGACGAACAGTTATTATCACACATCAAATCAACAGACACGGCTAAACCAATCACCGACCATATAAAAAAAAGAGCAGCACTGGAGCGTTTACTGTGCCTGATGAGTTTAGCAGGTGGTAGCAAATGGACATAAACAACGAGGGCCATGACGATGCATTTTTGGCGCTGCTTGATTGGCTCCATCGGAACGTAGCGTTGGCTGTGATCGGACTAAACGCGAAAGAGAGCATAGACCGGTGCCTGCTCTCTTCCATAAGCGCCGCCATGTTTGTTTATGCTGACGCCGGAACACAGTAAAGGGGGGGGGGGGGGGCAGCGCTTTTTCCAAGGCTCCGTTTTTCTTTTTAGAAACCTTCGCACATATCGTAGTGCAAGAAATTCGGAAATGCATAATCAGCAGACATGTACGTAACGCGTTACTAGTAACAAGTTACTTCTACCAAGTTACTTTTTCGGTAGCGAGTAACGTATTTAGTTACTTTAAAAAAGAAACGAGTAACGTACTGAGTTACTTTTAAGACCAAGTAAGGAGTAACGGTAGTTCGTTACTTTTGAGGATTAACGTGTACAACGACGTTTAAACAGCCTCGTCTTAATTCTAACCTGAGGATGTGTTTATTGCGACAAAGGCGACGTCACAGAGTTCATGACATCACAGAGTTCTGTGACGTCACATTGCGACGTCACAGAGTACAAATGATTTTGGGCTGCACCTGCTTCGTTTGGACACGATATATTGTTTGATTCACAACAGCCTTTTGGAAAGCAGCAGGCTCTCGTCAATGCAAAGATACTGGAAGGAAGATGGGGACTCTTCAAAGGTTTTTGGTGTCTCATCTTGAAAGCTTTTTTTTTTGAAGCGCCGAGAGGGCCAAGTGAACCTTGTGCAGCCTGTCACCATTAATCTGATGTTCGATTATCGAAGAAATGAAGAAGCCTCAAGATGAGGAGTTGCGACTCATCAACGCATTTTCGAAGTTGCGACTGATCAACTGCGAAAATGCGGGTGCACTCAAGACGGGATTCGTGGACCGATATTCCAGTAGCAGTCAGCAGCAGGGCAACCCGAAAAACAACTGAACAGTATGACAGTATAGCAACGTTTATCGTTGAACACGTCAGTCGACCTCTACAGCTGGCAATGTCCTTCACCCAGAGAACATAATAAGGTTCGTCGGTTGAACCTTCTAGAATCGTGTACAAACCGAATGTAAACATGGAGGTTGCTAGCACGTGGAGGCACGAGAACCATTTGTCAAATTCAAACTTTAGAAGCAGAGAGAACAAAATAGAGAGGGGAATCCCAGATTCACTAGTTCTTCCGGAAGCACAACACTCTCGTTCATTCGAGCGCGTCAGTAGAACGATCTTTCAGCGTCGCCGGAGATGTATTCTCAATGAAGCGGGGAAACATAACTGATGAAAACTTCGAGAGGCAGCTGCTGCTTAAGTTCAACGACTACTGAAAAGAAAGCAATAAACAATAAAACAAAAGAAGTTGTTTATTTAGTCGTCAAAGGAATTAGAATAGTAACTCGCTACTTTTGAGGTAAAGTAGCGCGTTCCTTTTGAGAATCGGTAACGAGTAACGTATTTAGTTACGTTTTGAGCGAGTAACCAGTAACGGTATTTTGTTACTTTTTGGGAGGAAACGTATACATGTGTGATAGTCACGAAGCTCCAAGAGCAACACCAATGCCAAAAATGCCGTAAAGCAGCAAAAAAAAGCTTTATGCGCAGCTTTTTTTATCTTTTTTACGAGAGCCTGCGTTTGAGATTGTTATTTCCCATTTTTATCGCTGGGGGCTAGAATTTCGGACACTGCTCTATAGTGACTAATATCTACGAGTATACACTTTAATATTGACTTCATTATTGCGAGTGTTATCAAACAAGTAGTTCTTTTTTTTTACTTTTCCCGTCTAATTGGGTTACGCGGAAAGCAAAAGTGAAGTTTACCGGCCCCACAGGTTGTGCGCTATAGTCAAGAGGTCCAACGAGTCAAGGAGGTCCAACGAGTCAAGAGGTCCAATAGCCACGTGACAGCCGAGTCAAGAGGTCCAACGAGTCAAAAGGTCCATCTTGAGTCAAGAGGTCCAACGCGTCAAGAGGTCCAACGAGTCAAAAGGTCCAATTTGTGTCAAGAGGTCCAACGCGTCAAGAGGTCCAACGAGTCAAAGTCCAACGCGTCAGAGGTCCAACGCGTCAAGAGGTCCAACGCGTCAAGAGGTCCATCGAGCCTTATTTTTATCTTCTCTGTTTATAATTAAATTGCCATTAATGGCTGTTTGTTGTTGCCACACTTTGACCAATTTTAATGATTTCGGATACCGCTAACTACGGTAGCTATTGGCGCGATGTATGACTTGGGTGGAATTGTAAGATGGGGGCCAGTTGTCAAATCATATTTAGAAAATTGGGTCATAGATACTGAAGTCATAGATACTGGAAGTCGATAGATACTGAAGTCCAACGCGTCAAGAGGTCCAACGAGTCAAGAGGTCCAACGCGTCAAGAGGTCCAACGCGTCAAGTGGTCCATCGAGCGCTTATTTTTATCTTCTCTGTTTATAATTAAATTGCCATTAATGGCTGTTTGTTAAGGTTACTGACTCTTTGACCAATATTGAATGATTTCGGACAATACAACTACTACGTAGCTAGATTGGCGCGATGTGTTACTCGGGTGGAATTGTAAGATGGGGGGCCAGTTGCTCAATCATTTTTAGAAAATTGGGTCATAGATACCGAAGTCGATTGAAGAACTGTTCGTGTCGGAAAGCAACGTCGATCTCTGAAGCCGATAGATCTAGTGTGTCCAGTGTATAGGCCATGGCGAATTGAAAAATTACTAACTTTACATGCCATGCTGCGCCAGGCAAACTGTCTCTTCAAGTTCTTCGAAGACTAAGGACTTCAAAATATCAAGGAAGTTATTTTGACGGGACGTGAACAAATTTAAACAATTACTACAACTTTTAAAAAATGGTGTCACAGAAACAAAAACAAGAAAAAGCTATCTTCAGCTATTCTTGACGTCAAACGCCGTAATGGTGCTTTAGTGGGATGCTAGACGTCGAAATAGCAAATAACTAGCGGACATATCTTTCGTATGTGACAAAAGATGTGTTCAAAGTAGTTTCACAATTATTTTGGACCCGGATGTCGAAGTAGATCGCTGCCTGATTATAATGCAATTAAATGCAAACGTGCAAGCGAGCTGGACAAGAACGACGAAAATAATCCCTGGAGAAGGGGACCAAGAGGGACAAAGTGATCATAGACTCAAATCTCCAAACACAACCAGGCGACTTGTGCGCGACCGAAAAAAATTCGCCTGCTCCGGGTGTCGTGAACACGGGACCTCTCCACGGCCAGCGGGCGCTCCACCAACTGAGCTAGTCTTTTTCCAGCTAGGGACCTCTCCATTTCCAGTGGAAGCAGACGCTCTACCAACTCAGTTAGCGCAGTTGGCAGAGCGCTCCACTGGAAATGGAGAGGTCCCGGGTTCGATACCCGGACCAGGCGAATTTTTCCGGTCGCGCACCAGACACTCTAGCTGTGTTTGGAGATTTGTGTTTGTCCTTTGTCCCCTTGTTCCCCTTCTCCAGGGAATATTTTCGTCGTTAGTCACTACCTGAACAAAAAAGGCATCTCCACCCCGGAATGCTAAGACCTTTCCGGTGATGTGTTCGAGAGTCGCGGGGAGAGCAACACGGGAGATGCTGATTTACGAGTTTGTGGTCTAGGGTAGAAAAGCAAAGGCCCACAGCCCCCGCAGGGCTGCAGGCTCCCAACAAACCAATGCTGCTATAGACTTGCAGTTGCGAATAACAATGATTTTGGTGTTGGAAAACTAGTGCCCAGTACATCCCCACAGCCCAGCACGCGTGTATCTGTCGCTTCAGAAACCAAGCAAATCACGGGTCATACGCACGAACACTGATTACATCACCGGCCAGAAGCGATGTATCAAAGTTTTCGTCAATAGAGATCCCCCTTCCGTGTGTGGAAGTCTTCAAAGCTGAACTTTTTGCTTTTCTTTTTTCGGCATTTTTTCTTCTCCGCTTTATTTTGTTAGCGTCTCTGTTGTCTGCTTTTTTGAATGCGCGGAGCATTACCTGGCCCAGTCGGCAAAAAAGCCGTCGGCCAAATCCGTCACTTGTCCAACGCAATCCAACTCAAAAAAAAAAAAACTCTGGTCACGTGGGATATCTTTGGTCACATAGACCACGCAGTTTTTTTGGTCACGGTGATTCCTAACTGGCATGTGACCAAAAAACCTCTGTGGTCACGTGACTAAACCGAAAAAAAAACTGGTCACGTGACCTCTCTGGTTACGTGATCACGAGCTCCACCTTGGTTTCGGAACCTAGGAAACCTAGTTTCGAACATAGGCCCTCTTGATCGTAAAACTACCGCGCTATCCATTGCGGCAACCCAACTTTATTTTTTCTTTGTTGACTGCTGCGGCAACACAATCCTCGGGCAAAGCTACGCATTCTCACATCATAAGAAAACGCTTAGGCGCCCCCTCGCAGTTTTTTGCTTTTTTGCCTGTACTAATTTTACACCCCCTTGCCTGCACATATTTCACACTAAGAGATGAAAATGAGTTAAGATATTCAATATTGGACCTCTTGACGCGCTGGACCTCTTGACACATCGAGGCACTGAGTCAAGAGATCCAATACGGGTCAAGTGTCCAACGCGTCAAGAGGTCCAACGAGGTCAAGAGATCCACGGTGGGTCAAGAGGTCCAACGCGTCAGGAGGTCCAACGGGTCAAGAGGTCCAA